>JAECUM010011665.1:0-76431 GCA_016617855.1 Megalonaias nervosa | reverse complement strand
CAGCAACCTTAGAAATAGAATGAAACAGACTTGAACAGATTTTTGAGGGAAAAAAAAACTAAAAAGAAACTACAGAATATTGTGTATGAAAGAGTACATCTTCAAGAAACATATTTGTCCACTACGTCTGGCATTTTTTATGAGGACGGTGAGGAAGATACATCAGAGCAGGCTAATTAAACAGATGCTTTGGGGCCATAAGTATAAGAATGGCATCCCAACTCAGTTTACTTTACAGAGCACATTACTGCATTGCAAGCATGAGGCAGCATAACATTAAAATTATCCAAGTTTGTTGTGGCACAAATGCAGAAGACCGGTGGAATATTTCCATTCCTTGCAGCCATTCCAGCATTGCTGGCATCAGTGGCTGCAGCAGTTGCAAAAGCTGCAATGTTAGGGCTGTCGGAACTGCATCAGGAATGGCTTTGAACAATGCAGTTGGTGGATGCATAAAAAGGAAGAGGCCTTCGATTGCCAGGTATAAGTCGTTGAATACCCTCATGCAGAGGTCTTTTGATTGCCCAGTCATAGAAGATCATTCTGCAGACCAATTTTGATTTACTTGTGATGGAAATTGATCAAACATTTTTGTGGTGTTTTTATGCGAGATGAACTTGCGTCAATGGTACCAAGCAGACACGAAACTGGCACCATCAACCTGGATTCATCAATAGGCCCAGGCATTAACTGCGTTACGTACATAGTGACACCTCAATATAGTCTGCATTTTGACTCGTATGGACTTGCAATGCCAGTCGAAGTGGTTAATTATTTATCCAAGCACAGTGGGCATTGATGACAGAGTTGTCTACCATTGTTTCATTCGACTATGCCAGTACAAACACAGTTGGATGGTCTCATATGCAGTCATCTTGTCACTGAAGTGTTGCATGCACTGGAGTGCTCACCAACACTGCAAGCACTTATCAATTTAACTTTAAAGTATATTTAATATTATACAACCATGTCTGTCAACATTTATGGATGTTACATGATGACACTGAGCTAATGTAGATTGGAGCCCATTTGCCACCAAAGCAGATTTGTCTGAGTTTACCAGCAAGGTAGTTGGCATTGACCCAGGTGACCTTGTGATTTTCTTAAATGTCACACAGGCAAACTGAAATTGTTAGATATAGACATTCAAGATATTGTAGGGTTGAAAGGTGCTGGTACAAAGAACCTGGCTAAGGCCTCTGAAAATGGTGGAATCAGAGACAGCAGCATGTCAGTTGCGTTTATCAAAGACTGTGTTGATACTGGCAATATTGCAACAAGAGAATATACAATAAATTGATAATTTACCTGTACCACCATGCATGGTAAAGTTCATCTTCAGAATACACAATACAGACTAATGAAGGAAAGATAGCAATTGATGGCAGTAAAATAACAAAATGGTCAAATTTTTGTGTGTGATGTAAATGGTTTTGGTAGTCCTAATTCTAATACCTAAACAGCGCACAAGTCTGGATCATACTTATTTATTATATCAGTTATTATAGTGGTTGGAACCAAGTAACACCATTAATCAATAACCAGCCCAATGAACAAGTAGTAATAATTAACAAACCTGACACTAGTGCTCCAAAATCTTTTATATATACAACAGCAATATTGTTGAAAGTTAAAGATAAAATACAGTTTGAAACAATGCACCATATGGTTACTTAATGGTCTTTGGCATTTCTGTTTAAGAATTGAGTTTTTGGTCATTGTATATAAAGTAATGGAATCTGACCATGGTGATGTTGCTACAGAATTTACCGATGGGTTGTTAGATCAAAATGCAGCAGATGCTACTATAGCTGATAATTTTGTTCCACTTGTCAGTGAATACCCTCATATATGCTAAAATTTAATGATGTTAAGCACCAGATAGAAACTGATTGCTGGAATCACCCTGACAATGCCGACTTGAGGTCAGTTAGGTGTTATAGCCTTAGCATGTGAAAATGCTGATGTGATAACTGCAGCACCAGGTGCAAAAGTACTCCAGGATTGTTTCTGCAGTGGTGAAGTAGCCTTCACCGATATATCCACCCCAATTACATTCACCATCAAATATTTTAAACCAGCATTGACTCAATTGGGAAAAGAAAGGTCTCAACTGTTATTCAACAAGGATGCTCTTCTTTGGGTCACAGTTATTACACAAAGACAATCGTTAGATGTCAAAGGTGCTGGCATAATTGGTGTGTTTTTAAATAAAAAGGGTGCCAAACCATCAGAGCACACAAATGCCAGAGATTTAAGTATTCCTCAGGCAGAGGTTTTTTATAACTGCATTAACAATTGTGCCAGTCAAAAAGGATAATTGGCTACAAGCACATATTGTGCCTGCATGTGATGATGAGACCGGACAAGGTCTACCTGTCATGCAGTTAAAATATGCAATTGTATTATTAATAGAAGAACTATGACAGACCTTCAGTCTTATCAGCATGAAAAAATAATCAAAGTGGAACAACAACTGTGAGAGGAAATTACTAAGAGAACTGTGCTGATTGTGAAATACAAATGCGCATGTTTGGTATGGATGTTACTTGCCGGGCTCGCTGTTGCAGCAACTGTTGGTCTTGGTGTAACTGGAATCACAACTGCATCCACCATTGCAGGTGCACCAGTTGGTATTGTTTTTGGAGATATATCAATAGTAACCAGTGTCTCTGGTGCTGTGAGCAAGTTAATTTCAATGTGACTACATTCCCAAGCATGGTCTATTCTGAATTACTCACAGCCGTACAGAACAGTCTCAATACGATCAGTAAATTATACTCAAGTTGCAGTTGAGGATAAAATAATCAGTGCAGCCAAGTTTGAGACTGTGTTGGCAGAAATGGAAAATCACAAGTAGTTACAAGTACAAATAAGAAGCCATGTAGTTGCAGATTTACAGAAAGTAAAAGTAGAGTAAAAACAAAACAATCTTCATACAGTGCATATATTGATTGCTACCATAGATTTGTCTGAGTATATATCTCTGTCTGCAGGATTGTAATTTTACAATCACTGCAGACTAAGGTGGTACAAAAGTGGGCTTTTGTCCTATTCGCTACCCTATAGGCACACAGACTGCCGTACGAGACTCAAACCCCCATGACTGGCTGGCTTACTTGTGTTATATGTGTGTTCACACCTGAAGGTTCCACCTCTAGTATGACAAACAAGTGAACCACAGACAATGGTCCACATAGGGGATAATTTGTCATGGGAGTTAGAGGTGAGGATGGGTGTCAGGGGACCCATAAGGTAGCGAATAAGGCACAAACAGCAGTTTCATACTATTGGGACAAACCCTAGCAATTGGAAGTTGCTCTCTGAACTGTCTGCATTTTTGTAACAGAATCCATAGAAAAATCTTTGTACTGTACACTCTGATCATTTCAAGACCAAGTGAGCTTACGGCATGTCCCTGCATGTGCTGTCTGTCAACAATTTCCTGTTACCACTTAGCAGTCCATATTTATGATCTGATATCAATAAATCCTAGAATATGGGTTTAAATTATCAAAAACTTGAATGATTTCAATAATGTGCAAGATCCATGTATTAATAAGGCAATCTTGAATCTGATGGCTGGCCATGCTACATTTACCACTCTAGAGGCCATATTTATGATCAAACTTTGAATATATGTATATATCATTTTGGGACCATGGACAAGTTCGATGATGAGTAAGATGCATGCAGAATACTGAGGTGGTCTTGTATCTGATTGGCTGAGCTTATTGTCACTCTGGAAGCCATATTTCTGATCAAACTTTGATCAAGCTTGATATGTGAACTTGCATCATTGAGATCTTTTGATGGATACAGTAAGGAGCGAGGTCTACACATATAAATGATGTAATCATGCTTCTGATCAGTTGAATTTGTTACCATTCTGGAAGCCATATTTTTGATATGATTGAGATCCAACAAGGAATGCAAGATGGCAAGATCTTAGACAATTTTAATGAATGAGATCCATACATATTAATGGGGTGATCTTTTTAGCACTAAAGACACTGCATTTCTCATCCAGATTTATTTAAACCTAGTCAGTATGCTTAAATCATGAAGATCTTGGATGTGTACAGTTATGAGCAAGATCTGTACATATTAATAAGTTAATTAGGTGATTTTGCATACGATACTTTGAACTTGTCAACACTTTAATGACTCTGTTCTGATCATTTTTTTATCAAACTTAGTAAACAGGCTTATATCATCAAGATGCTTTTATTATCAGCAAAATCTACATATTTTAATGAAGGGATCTTCTATATGATTGGCTGAGCTTGTTACCACTTGAGAGACTATTTTTGACCCAATTTTAATAAAACTTAATCATTAGGCTAATATTGTCAAGATGATTTTTATTATGAGTGAAACCTATGCATATTTATGAGGGGACCTTGCATCAGATATGGAGACTTATTTACCATGCAAGAGACTGTAATTTTGATAGGATTTTAATCAGACTTTGAAAATATGCTTATGTAATCATGATCTTGATTGTCTAGGATTATGAGTGAAATTCATGCACACTGATAATGTGACCTTGCATCAGATTGATTGAGCTTGTCAACAACCTAGCAGCTACATTTCTGATCAAATTTTGATGAAATCTGTAAAATAATCTCATGTTGTCAAGATGTTGGCTGAGTTTGATTATGAACAAATTCTTTGCATATTTATGACATAATCCTGTGCATTTCTGGCTGAGCTTGAACTTTATGTATATTATCATTGTCATAGACAGATTCTGTGATAAGTGAGATCAGTGCACATTAATGAGATACCTTGCATCTGATTGACTGAACTTGTCAACTCTGTAGATCTCAACCAATTTCTATAAAACTTGATAAATAAGTTTATATCATCAAGATCTTTGATGACTTTAGTTATGAGCAAATTGTACTATCAATTTCGCATTAAGCCAGAAACTATCCAAAAGTATTCTGAATGAAGGTTCTATTGTGCTTATGTGCTATGCTAGCACCACTGAAGAATCTAATAGTCCAACAATTTTTACTTCAAAGTAAATTCCATGAAAGTAGATAATCACTAGCATCCTTGAAAGTTTCACATAATCCAACAGAATTACTTTTGTTCATATACTTGAATAATCTCACATAATCTGAAAGGTCCTGTCTATTTTAGAATAAATGTTTTCCATTCTGCTAGTCCAACAAATAAGCTTTAAATAAATCACGTTTTTCCTCTCTCTCACTCTCTCTTACAAAACTGGCATATTTCTGTAGAAATCTAACATGGTGCATTAACTCCCTTATATAGTTGCAATGTGCCCACCAAATCAACACAACCTGAATCACAGAAACGGTTATCAAACACTTAAATCATACACTGTTAACTGTCATATTCTGACTGCCTCTTAATACTGTGTTGAGCCAATCAACAACGAGGGCATGCAGGGTATCTCTACAGGACAAATATACTCCTAGTATCATGTGATGGTTTGTGACTTCCATTGAAAATAATGCACGGTATACATTCATCAAAATAGTTTTTGACATGACCTTGGCAATTGGCTTTGATTTATGAATGAAATTTTACATGTATTGTACATGTACTTTTACTATACTTCAAGCCAGCCATTGAATTTAAAATAATTAAACTATAAATGTCATAAACTGAAATGACTTAAATAAAACTATATAAACAATAATGTATAATACAGATATCTGTAACAATATCATTCATGATTATATTTAGTAAGAGTTATTTAATCAATAATATTTTAAATACTAATTTCCCCACTGATCAAAATTTTGCAATCTTAGAAGATGAGTTGTTCTTGAAATAGTGTGTAGATCCATTCATAACGTTTCAAGGTTAGGTTGTACAGTTAAATCGAGGTAAACATCACATGATGTGAATGGAGGTTGTGGGGTTTTTTGAAAGGCTAGGCTGACCTAATTTCATATTACTTAGTATAACCCATGTGACTGTTTATAGTTTTGATGTGCAGTGTAAATTAGTAATTGAACCATCTTTATGTTTTAGCATTGCATTTTAGTAATCTATATAATAGAATTATTAAGTAGAATTAGGCATTCTTAGTAGTACCACCAGTCTTGGAAGTTATTCAGTCCTGTTAGAGGAATTCATTTATTTAATTTAATCATTCTTGGAAATTGCAGTGCTCGAAATATTTCAGATTAATTGGAATAACAGTCGTCACAGAAATACTGTGAATTCATTCAAAGACGTTTGGATATTTAAGAGTTGTCACAGAAATACTGTGAAATTCATTAAAAGACATTTGGATTTAAAGCTACTATGGAATTACTCTGAATTCCTGTAAAGACATTTTGTTATTATATCATAGCGATTCTTCTGTACTGTTAATTCATCACTACATTACAGAACATCATTTGGAATACCTTTGGAACTCATTTGGATTAATCAATACTTTTGGAATTGATAGAACAATTAGAACTTTACGATTTTATTCACCAGACTGTAAGTTATTTTTACATTTTCACTTTGTATTGTTGGGAATAAAATTATATTTTCAATTATACAAAACTTGTTGGTTTCTGCTCTTTCTTGTTACTTATTATAAGACCATAGAGTCATTAGAATCAGGATATAGTAAAATATGTCAAATCAGCATGATATATAATATGGGAAATAGTTCATTTAGGATGTATTCTTACAGTACTACACAATCCTACTCAGTGAAATGGTAAACTGTTAACATATTTAAGTAGGTGAGTAATGTAAGGCATACTTGAGCCTCTTGTTATATATAATATAGATTATTTATAATTCCAGCCATTATATTGGAAAATACTAAATTGAAGGTTTGTACAGTTCATTTCCGAGTTATTTTCCCACAAAACTAAAAAAACCCCACCAGTATAAGCTCATATTGAGCATTAAATTTTTGTCATCATTTTTTCTTAACATTCTGTGCTTCTTTTTTGGTCTGCAATATTAAGTTCAAAGTATCTTATCCTTTTACGCTTGAATCTAACAAATTACAAGTGAGTGACTTATCTTTTTATTTCAGAAATGAGGAATTTCATGTCATTCTGAGAGCTAAGCCTATGATCAGATTTGATTATGTCTGGCAGTAGTGAAAAACATTGTAGGATGGTACACTCTGTTGTACTTCATAAATAACCAATTATTATTTTGTGTTATCATTGAAGGTCACATTAATTATTTGTTTCTTTCTCTGAAAAGGCCAAGGATATACCAGTACAAGTGTTATATATTTATTTGTATTATTTGTTGGCCTTACTCCTTGATTATGTGTTATGTATATCTGTATTTTGTAATTGACCTTAGTCCAAAATCAAGTTAATGGTCTACCTGACTAGTGACATTGTTTTTGTAAAGAACATGATACATAGCTAATATTTCTCTATGATTGTAGATTAAATATCCAGACCATTATTAATTGAAAACATGTTTACTTCAGTTGAATTAAAGATACAGTCTTGATTCTGACCTTAAAAACTTCCAGAAAGGAAATTTCCCATTAAGTTGACAGAATATTTACAGAAGATGGTAACTGTGACCTAGGTAAAGTAGAGGGGTATATAAATTTGTTTACACCAAGATTATTCATTATTATCTTAACATCCGAAGCAGAATCAGTCTTATTGTTATGATCAGTTTATAATTTGGGTGGATTTATTTATTCCAATTATTATTCACCGGAATTACAAAGTGCTCAATAATATTCTTGGACTAAAACATTTCTTTGGAATTTTAGTGAATTCAGTCAAGGACATTTTGGGTTACATTATTGTGATATATTAAAAGATTGTTAGCACATTGCCACATTCCAGGCCATTGGCACATTAGCATATTCATGATTACAGGCACTTCAGCACATTCAGTATTGGAATTTATTTGGAATACCATTGGATTTCAATAGGAACTTCATACATTTGGACTTGTGATAGAACTTTTAGGACTGTTTGGGATTTAATTCACAATACTATTAGTTCTTTTTAAATTTTCACTTTGTATTCTAGAGAATTGAATTATTTGTTGAATTTTACAAACTTGTTGATTGTAACTCATTTCAGTTACTTAGTTTAAGATCGTAGAGTCATAACACAAGAGTTACATGAGTTTGAAACATAACACAATTGTACAGTGAATGTAGAATTTGGATCACCATTTTTTTCTTTCAATTAAGGTATAGATTATTACAAAGAAATTAATACCACCTACAAAGAAGCTACTCGGTTAAGAATTGGGGGAGCTATGGTAGGTCAGTTGGTAGAGCATCAGACTTGTAATCCAAGGGTCATGGGTTTGATGACCACCCAAGCCATTCCAGATTAGCTGCTTCCATGTGTCTTTGGGAAAGGCCCTTAGCTTTCAAACAAACAAGTAGGAATTGTTTTGATTCCCTTTACTTCTATATTCCCTTAGCCATTTCTTTGCAAATTCACCATAGACCACTGCACAATATAGCGATTATTGTGCATCATATATGGGAAAATTTGATTAATTTTAGTATTTAAAAATTAGATTTAAACAGGAAATAATATAATAAAGTTGGTGTTTAGAAAAAATAGGATTTATAGAATATTTTATGTTGTCAACTACAATATGCAATCACCAAGGTAGATGGTGAGTTCAGTCATGAAACATTGATACACCTGTGGTTGCAAATTGTGACTGAAAAATCATCACTGAAAAGAGACATCTTGTTAATGTCATTTGGGTTTAACACCATTTCCCAGTGCATGATAGGTTATACATGAGGAAGAACCTGGGAAAACCCAGGTAAGAACCATGACCCACTGTAAACTTCTGGCAAGCTTTCTTATATACCCACAATGGCTGAGCCTGAGACTCAAACCCGCGCAGACAGAGGTGAGATGACCATGATCGGTAAAGGCGAGTGCTTTAGACTACTTGTCCACCCAGGGCTCAAAAAGAGACACAAGTAATGAAAAAAAGCTACAAAAGACTCCCTTTGACTTCTTAAGTTTATTAGCATACAACATTTTAATTTTGAAATTGAATTAGAAGCAGTATGTGTGAACCATTATCGCAAACTACATTTGACACCTTTTGATTGAAATCAAGATCTCCAACATAATGAGATATGACAACCACCCCTCATGTTAGGTCTTGATCTTTTCATCTTTTCAGATTAACCAATTATATTACTCTTCATGTTCTAATGGTAGTGCTCTCTAACAGAAAATACAACTCTTTGTGTGATAGGTTACTCAAAATAATTGGACAAGTGTTATTTATATCTATATTTTTCGTAACTCCTGGTACATGATTTTATCTAATTTTTGTAATTTGTATTTATGGCTGTAAATTGAATATCTTTAGTTAGATTTTGCCTACATGACCTTAGTTTGTTAAGAGCATAATATTACACAGGATCTATAAATTGGTGCTTATGTATGTGGTGACAGTTACTAATAATAATCTTAATAATAAGACTTAATGATGACTTTGGGTTAGTTTCTCATTGGCTGTTGCAGTTTGGACAGTTCTAGAAAAATTCTGTAACATTCCATTGGCTGAGCTAGGTCACACTAATAGGCACAATCGAGATAAATTGAGTAGTAAGATCCATCATGTGGGGTATGTTGTGAAATATAGTCATAATAGAAGGTGTATAGAAGGAGAGAACTGAGCAATCAGATTCATTACGATTTTGGAGTCATCCTGATTTCTTATGATCCTGTTGTAAGTCTGCAGACCTGTTTTATGTTGTACTTAGATATTATTCCAGAGGAAAAATGTTTTTTTGAATTTTTCAGCAGAATAGAAAGTGATCATTATTTTGGACTCTAATATTATTCTGGAACTATTGTGCTGGATGATGTCATAATTCTTGGTGGACCAGTACATTTCCTTTTTTGAAATTTATATGGACTTTTCATTCATTTGGACTTTCTTAGAACTTTATCAGGATTATTTTTGGATTCATACCATAATAGTATAAGTTCCCCTAACATTTTCATTTATAACTTTGATAATTAAATTATTTGTTAAGTTTCACAAAACTTGGTTTTGCTTCTTCTGTTACTTAGTTTATGACCATAGAGTCCTAACACCAGAAAATCTAAGGTTACCAGAACATGAACCTTTTTGGTACCTGTCAGATCTACATGATTAATAAATAGATACTGATTTTAATTAGACTGCATTTTCATATTGTATTTTTTCCTGTTGATTTAATTTGCAAAGTAATTACAAAATATTTAGCAAACAAATAATCTAGTGAATTTTTAAGACCTTTGTGGAGAACAGTTTAAAAATATGAATAGGTTATGTAGGAATGATCATAATTACAATTTTATTGATTATTGATACAGGTACATATACTTGCTTTTAGCAACATTTATATTAGAGTAACATTTCATGTGTTAAGTATATATATATATATATATATATATATATATATATATATATATATATATATATATATATATATATGCCAACCCCGTATTTTCTGTATTTCCATTCTTTTTGTCTAGCAATTGCCTTGGAAGTTTGGAATTATGGAGCTACGTGTATATTATTTTTGTCCTTTTTAGTCTGCAGACATCAATTGGAATTTAGGCATTATCTGGAGGCTACAATTACTGTTACTTGATCTTAGTCATATTACTCAATGTATATGATGTATAATGGCTGAAATTACCTCGCTGCAGTGTTTCTCAAATCATTCAATGATAGGTAAATCTAAGATTGATAACAGAATACTGTATTTTTACAACAATTTACGTTAAAATTAAATGAATATACTAATTACGACAAAATGTATCAGGTTAGATCAGCTCCACAGCTTTCATTTATCAGATATCAGTAGGAAAAAAAAATATTTAAATAAGTAAAATTCTTTTCTTTAGAAACTTTTACCTTTTATCTTCATATGATTACAAATGGAAATTGTATTTTGAAAGCATCCTTCAAAAAAGATTTTGCTTGAAATGAAGTAATTTTGCAGCTCAAATGAAATGTTATGTTTGGTGCCAATGATCTGCCGATTTATTTTGGAAAAATTACAATAAATAATTCAACAAGATTAGTATGAACTTTATTAACAAAATTAAGTCTAGTTCCAACTGTATCTTTCCTTTTAAAATTACATGGAAAATGGCCCCGTTTTACTTGGAAGTTTAGAAATTTAATGCCTCAAACCATTCCTTAATTATATGTTATCAGAGTGGTGGGATCTTTGTCATCTGGAAATATTTCTTGTTATTATAGTGCTTCCCTTATTATTATTTAAGTGTTTATTTGACCTAATATATCCTGTATTATGCTGAGGTTATTAATAAATGCAACCTTTTAGATGTTGGTTTTTTTTCTTTACAGTTAAAACTTCAGGGGTGGAACTGAATGGTGCTAAACAACTTATTGAGAGAGCACCTGAAATTTTGGACAGCATGAGCAACAGGGATGCTGAGGTAAATGAGCAATACAATGAAAATTCAAGCCATGATGAGATTCCTAGCTATGAAGAACCAACCACTGACTATGACAAGCTTGAATTTGTAAAAGCAATTGATTTAAGCCCTACACACACTGAGAATGAGAACAGAGAACATACCGAAAATATTAGTGCTGATGAGCTTGCAGGTGGTGGTTTTAAGATATGTCTCAAAACGGTTGATTCCAGAAGCTCTTGTCACAGTACATGTATTGTTGGAGAGAGAGTTCATTTTGCTTCACCCATTGCTGTCCATTATGATTACTCACAATCCCAAAGTACTCCAAGCACTCAGACACTTGACCTAATAGATTCACAGTCATCAGAGCAGACTGAAGTATATGTGCATTGGAATGAAGAGTTACAACGTAACACTGCTGATGAAACATCAGGTGCAAAAACATTGGTGGAGGAATTGGTTTTGGAGAACAGTTCACGAGTTGAATCAATAGAGCTTTCACCATCAAATTCAGCATCTTCTGTAAATGATATAAATACATTCATTCTTGATCAACAGGACAATTGTTCCTTGTTGGAGATAATGAAATCTACAGGCTTTAATAATGATAACAACACTGAAGAAATTAACATGACACAAAGTGATCAAGGAAAGCTATCAGGTTGTGCAGGTGGAGAGGTAAATTCTGAGGATTACCAAACAGCAACTATACCAGTAACCATCACTGGGAGCATCATAGAATCAATCATAGAAAAATGTTTCCAGAGTGCAGAGGGAAGAAACTCTAATTTTATCTTAGATAATTTCATCGCAAGAACAGAGGATGGAGTAAAAAGAGACAATGAAATACAAAGTCTTATACAAACAGGACACATAGTTGAATCATTCGAGTTGGGACAAAAGGACAGGTATGCAGATTTTAAGATTGGTAATTCTTCCCAGATAAATGTCAGCATAGAGGACATGGATTGCACGGAAGTTGTCAACATTTTAAATCCTTCAGGTCAAGAGACAGACAATTTAGATAATAATGCAGATGTCACAACTAATTGTAATCGACAACAGATTATCAGCTCAGAGGATGAGGACAGTGCAGATCCAGGTGCATTCAACTCATCTCAGCAAATTATTTGCTCAGATCTTAATAACAGTGAATCTGCAAATACATTTAACTCCCAGCAACAAACTGTTAGCTTAGAGAAAGAATGCAGAAGTGAAGATATCAAGATACACAATCCTCAAGAACAAAATGAAGACGATTTATATTTACCTGGTGTACATTATGGGTCAAAAGCACACACTTTGTATATTTCAGTTCCCACTAATGAAGATATTGTGATCTGCAAAATGACTGTGGAAAAAAGCACACAGGACCCTCAACTTTCATGTTATGGCATAGATATAGAAGCTTGTGAAAAGCAAAACGAGGAATGTAAAGAGCACAAGTCAGATGATTGTAAAGAAGATTATCAAAATGATTCCAGAGGAAATTTGCAAATGGACCATTCGTGGCCATCCATAGATGCTACAGAAAAATGTCCCCACACAAAATCACTTATGAACAAAAGTGGAAATATTGATAATAACCTAGATGTATCCCTTGAAGTTACAGTTATATCACCTGGCAAGAATCTTGATGGCAAAGCAGAAAATCACAATTTTGGCCACAATGAAAATGTAGAAGAGAAACCCAAGTTTGATGGCATTTTTGTTAACAGTTTCAGAGAGCAACTAAAATTCTCTATCCCAAAATATTCTTTCCCACATGATGATGAAACAGAGATAACCCCAAATTTAACCAATGGTGGGGAATTTATTCAGTCTCAAGATCCAGAAGTGTTCAACAAATCACAGACTCCAAGACATTTATTTCAAGTAACAGTTAAGGATTGTGATACTAATACACAGAATGTAAGTGAAAAGAATTGCAAATCATTAATTGCAGTTGCAGAAGCAGAATGCATTACAGAAACAAATCAGCATTCAGATGGAAGCAAAGCTGTTGCTGATGAAGATATGAGAGATATCAAACCTGGAATAGCTGAGAACATCTCATTAAAAAAACAAAAGCTGGACAATTCATACCAAAGGTCAATCTCAGACCATGATGCCACATTAGTTGGTCCTCTGTGGAAAATAGGTGGTTTTAAGTCAAATAATGATCATGTGGATGATTCAGTGGTTCCACAAATTGCTTCCAATGACAAAAGACACATATCACAACTTGAAGATACTTCAGACTGGCCAGAGAAAAGAATGAAATTGGAAAATATGCTTTATTCAACAAATGTACATGGTCAGATCATTTCAACAGATGACTTGATGGATGAAAATCAGATCTCATTACTGCACAAATGTCTGACCAATCCATCTGTTCCAATGCCTCTAGAAAATAATGAAACAACTTTGCCAAAATTCCATATAGCTGAAGTATCCATGGAATCCAGTGGTGGCGAACTCTCCATCCAGTCCTTGATTGAGGCTCCAGGGTTTATCTCTACCAAAGACTACCTATCCTCTCAGGAATCTATAGGAAGCAGTCAAGGATTTTCCACTCATCTGTCCCAAGAGGAGCAGCTGGAACTCTCCCCACAAACCATGGACCTGATATCCAGTGAGATGGTTGAGAAGATCAAAGACCAGGCAGTCCCTGTTGATCTGGATGTTGGTGACCATGTACACCCAAGTGAATTGTTGGACTCAAAAGTTGAACCGGAGCCCATCTTGTTCTATGAGGATCAACCTGAGAGAGGTATTAAAACTACTTCATTGCTAAATAAGGTACTGTATTTATCTCATTCATTTTTTTTGTATCAGCAAGCTTCTTCAAGAAAGCAAAACTCCCAATAAATAGCCAATTCTTAGAGTTGTAGTATCTGTGGATGTTAAATGGTTCTTCCATTGAACAATTGGAATATGAAAGGTATTACACACTAACTGAAGATGGGATAGAAATATTTCCCTTGGAATTTACAATTTTCCTCATATTGTGCCAAGTACGAATATCCATGCTTGCATTTAAAGTACTGCAAAAAATAGTGTGTAATCATTTTTTGCAGTAGTTTGAAAACAATACATATCTCATGCTTTTTTGTCAGGGATCATCTTATACTTTTCAGCTTACAAAAGTCAAGAATGCTGCTTCAAGTGGAAGTATACTCCTTCCTGCAATCTGGATGAAGTTCTTCCCTCTGAATGTGACAGTAATCAACAGGACATGATGGCCACAGTCAAATCTCTTGTGACTTGTGCAAGACCATTTCGTGTTGGCTTAAGTAAGAGACAGAGAGTTGATCATCTTCATAGATCACCAAGAAAATAAGTCTGTTTATTGAACTAGAGTCAGGTTGATTAAAGTCCATCTGATTGTTTCTTTGTTGCAAATTAATACTTCAGTAATGTGAAAAAAGAGCATATATACGAAAAGGTTCAGCAATACATGTATAAATATGAAGCATTCTGTTGTCCATGAGACTTGTTAAAAATATGTATGCTGAATACTACATGTTAGAAAAATGTAAAACTTGACCTTTAAACAAACTCTAATAGTATACCATATTTTATGCATACACTGAATCCACAACCAATATTGATTTATGAATCAAGCAAGTATTGCTAAAACTAGTGTGCATAGTGGTAGTATACAGACTTATATAGATCGTTTCAACCCATGCTGAACTTTTTGTCCATTTAAATCACTTATGTTCTACACCTTTTTCAGACTGTTTTTAAATTGATAATTTAAACAGTTTCAAATGATAATTTTAACAGTTTCATATCCAATGAATTTTGAATCAAAATGACAGTAAGCAGTTACATTCCATAAGTAAAATAAATGCATTTCAAATGACTCATAGGCAGCCATAATCTCTTAGAGGTTACATCAAGCATGGTTTTGTACAAACTATTTATCCTGGTATTATGACCAGGAAAATTGGGAATATATGTTTCAGTGGTGAATAATGTCAGGTATCATAATATATTATAATGTAGATACTTGCGTATAAAGTTGGGTTCAGCTGCAAACAACACAGACCCAGACCTGTTAGCACAATGTGATGGCAGGTCAGGGTCTGTATTGTTTGTTCTACTGATTAACTCAACAGAAAAAACTACATGGGCTCAGATTGTCCAATGCATTATATGAAATCATATCTAGGTCTATGTGTTTTGCAGTTGAATCAGACTTATAAGTGATTATATATGGTATGTCAGTGGTTATATCGTCATGCAGAGTTACAGTACAGTGTATATCAATGATGCATTGGTGGAGTCAGAAAAACAAGCCTTGCAATTGTATGAATGCCAACTTAAGTCCAAAAAACTGTATTTCATTCTTATTCTAACACACTTTGAAAAATTTAACTTAAAATCAATAGCTCAAATGCAATGTCAATGCCACCTTAAATAAATTCATTATGAAAGAGAAAAGAAAGTTGTGTACATTTACTACACATTTATGCTATGCCAAATTCATTGGTAATAAGTCTGACTTCAAAATGTTACTTACTTCACTAACAGTCTCTGTGTAATGCTTATTTGAAATATCTTGTATTTTTAATTAACTTATTTATTGTAATCTCTCAGATTTTGAGTTTGAGTGTGCACTTAAGTTTAAGAGTTTTGTGAACAGAGAGCATGGGACATAGTATTGTCCTGCATCAATTGTGTCTGTCAATAAATGCTTATTACAACTTTGGAGGTCATGAGAACAGAAGTGAGGATGCTATGTTGGATACTTCGGATCTCACTTAAAGAGAGGAAAAGAAATGAAGGCATCTGCCGAATAGTTGGAGTAGCTTGTATGACAGACAAGGTTCAGGAATCCCGACTATGGTGGTATGGGCATATGGAATAATGGGAAGAAAACAGCTGCATCAGAAGAATCATGAAGGCAGAAGTGTATGGACAACAGAGCCAAGGACAGCAGAAGAAAAGATGGATGGTAGTGGTACAGCAGGATCTGAAGAAACTCACACTCACTGCAAAAGATACTGGTGACAAAGCTGAGTGGAGAAGGAGAACCCAAATGGCTAACCCCTCTTTAGAGAGGGATTATCAGCCAGAAGGAGAGAGAGAGCTCCTCTTCTGACACTTGTATTCTCATTATTCCCACTATGAAAATGAAATCATATGGACAGTGCTCTTTTGCATACCAGGGCCCAGCAACATGGAACGAATTGCCCACTGCACTTAGACACAAAGATACAGTGATCTCATTCAAGAGCGCTCATAAAACTCACCTATTTCAACTGCAAGAACAGACTTAAAGACCTAATAATGTATCCTTACATTAAATATTTACAGCATGTTTTCTGTTTTCTAATTTCGTGGTGTTTGTTTTTATTTTTGTAATGATATCATTATATATGTTTTTTAAGTGTTGTCAAATGTTGTAAAGTGCTTAGAGCTTCTAAAGATTAGGCGCTATACAAAGTCCTCATTATTATTATTATTGTTTCTGATCTGATTTTGATTAAACTTGGAATATTGTCTTATATCATCACAATCTTAGACAAGTTTGATAGTGAGTGAAATCAATACATACAGTGTATTAATCTTGCTTTGGACTGGCTGATCCTGTTGCTAGTGGTGGCCATATTTCTAATCTGATTTTGATCAAACATGGCATATATGCTTATGTTGATAAATCATGC
The DNA here is from genome assembly GCA_016617855.1 of Megalonaias nervosa. NCBI lineage: Eukaryota > Metazoa > Mollusca > Bivalvia > Unionida > Unionidae > Megalonaias > Megalonaias nervosa. Next base: position 59,369 of record JAECUM010011665.1, on the reverse strand, counting down.
ACAGTTTTGTAAAAAGTGAGATTATGCATGGTAATATGGTGATTTTGCATCTGATTGGCAGAGCTTGTTACCTCTCAAGAGCTAGTCTTTTTATTTTTTTTCCAATTTTTTTGATAAAACTTGGTAAATAACTTTGTATCATCTGATTCTTTGAGGAGTTTGATTATAAGAGACTATGCATTAGTAATTTTGCCTCTATCTTTGGAACTAATCTGTATCCGACTATAGTAAAATAGGGAAAATTGGCTTTCACCTCTTTTAAGCAAAACTTTTGTTTTAGACAAAATTTGTGTACAAATTTGTTTTAAGCAACCTAAATCAATAAAATCTGATTTTATCTGTAATTTGAAAAAAAATTGATTGGTTTTGACAAGCAAAAAGTATATGTTTTGATGAGGTTTGGTAATGCACAGTTGTGCATCAAATTCATCAAACACAATGTTACAGTTATCATTTTACCTTTAAGAAGTTAAGTTTGTTCCATTCAGTACTTAATTTCATTATTACAGTGTATGGTTCTTTTGAAACTCTTCTGCTTTAAATACAGGGTTCCCACAAGTTACTTGATAAATATTCTACTGCATTTGTCCTGACCAGTGGCAGATTTTCTAACCACTAATTTCCTGTCAAACATGCACACATACTTTATTTATCAAACACATAAACAAACAAACTTACCATATTTTTTAATGATGTACCCATATTTGACTAAAAGACTACACCCCCATCCCTGAAGAAAATATTAGCAAATTTGTATATGTTAGGAAAGCAGTGTTTTATAAAAAGCCCAAACGAGAAATAGTCATTAAAGCTGACCCCCACCTCCTCTTCAGTCAATGCCATACTACCTTTTTTTAACATTTTTATTAAAATCTCTTGGATGTGTGCAACTTTTTTTTTTCAAGTTAAAATGGTTTAAAATGTACAAGTGCAAATCCAACCAGCATACATTGATATACAAATTATAATGCTAATTTGCTAAATTTACTTTTTAAATATATACCTATATATTGAACAAGCTGTTATAAATATTTTAATTTTCCCTGACTTTTTCCAAACCTGTGTGCATCTTTAAAATGTGATATATTTTCAGCGATCTTAATTTTAGCTCTACCAGTGATGCACCAGGAGAGCTTATGGGATGGTCTTTTGTCCGTCATCTGTTCATTACCCCTACTAAACTACTTGTAGCATTGCAATAAACTTTATGTACACATTCATCCCATGGTCTAGTTGGTTCAGTTGAAAATGATGCTCTCAGATGTCTATTAGGGCTGCCACAGTGACCATCTTTATTGCTACTCCTTCAGAATGGATTGTCATATCAACACCTGAATGAAAAGTAATATTGCCAGAAAACCATAATATCACCCGAAGACTTCTTATATGTCTTATTGATCCCAAATGAAAATGGTGCCACTTGCATATCCAATATGGCTACCACACCAACCATTTTGAAAATATTATCATTACTTCTGACTTCTTATGATGCCTAGTTTGTCATAAATGAAAATGGTGCCAATCTGACTACTAATATGGCCCCTACAACGGCCATCTTGAAACTCTTGCTACTGTATAACTGCTTCTCCTAGATGGCTGGTCATAACAACATCGTGCTTTCACCAAAAGAATTCTTATGATGTCTAGTTTATTCTAAATGGAAGTTGTGCCAATCTAATATCCAGTATAGCCACCATGGTAGTAATCTTGAAAATCTTATTATTATCACTCCTTCAAAATTAAAAGTCATATCAAAATGTGGTTTCCACCAGAAGACATATTATGACTTGTTGGTCATGCATGATAATAGTGTCAATCTGATATCCAATTCATCCACTGCAGCAGCTAATTTGAAAATCATGATATATCACTGAAGAATATCAGAGATGGTTTCAACACTCAGAAGTTAAAAGGATGAAACAGGATTATCTTGATTTTCTGGAAAATCTTTTGAGCCAGTAGAGCATTAATTATTTTGAGTACATTTACATGTAAGAATACCTACTGAATAAATATTGTGAAATGAAGAAAAGATTACATCAGCTTTTTAACTATCAATCACTACATATACTTGCCCTATTTCCGTTTCTTTTTGTATATTTATTTTATAAAATATACTTAAAACATTATCCGGTTTACAGTCTTAAAATGGTGCATATGTTGTAGATTTTGTTTAAAAACCTCTGATATTGACTGAATTCATGCAGATGCCCTGTGAATAGAGGGAAACATACTGTACTGATTTTTATTTTATTTGCTTGTAGGCAAAATATCTCTGAAACAGTTTCACCAAACATATTTTATCAGCTGTGGTAATATTCAATCATTTAAATGAAGAAAGTTACATTTTTGCATCTAGATTTCAGTTATGTGTCGCAAGTTGACTCAAAGCAACATCATTATATTTAAAATGCATATCTTTGCACTTAAAGGTAGATCTGAGACCCCCATGTCACTTACCTTAAAATTATCCAGTATTTATAGGTTACTGCATTTGTATGGGAAAATATGAACTAGTTTTTCTGATGGAAATACTGCACGACCTTGGGAGTGCAGTATATCCATCCGACAAAACGAGTTTATATTTTCCCATACAAATGCAGTAATCTTTTTTATTATATGCTCATTTTCTTATTCTACCTAAGGCTTAATTATATAAACAAAAATACACTACAAGAAACAAAGTAACTGAATGTATGCCGTATTCCAAACTAAATACACAAGCACAGATTCATCATTACACAACATTATTAATGTGCACATAACTCCGCCCAGATAAATTTGAACTTAGTCGTGTGCTAGACATAACTTTTGAAAGAAAATGGTGTTTTGTTCTACTTAAATTGAAATTTGGAGTCATATTGTGAATGAATACGCATTACATCAACTTTTCCATTATATCTGGAACGAATAGATTTTGTATTTTTGTCGATTCTACAAAATTTCGTGATTATGGACTGGATTTATCTGTGCCAATTCTACAAGAAATACATCAGATTGAAGCAGTGAGGGAGAAGCGTGTTGACATCTGCAAGTGTGTTTCTGTTCTGTCATTGAATGTTTTAAATCATAATGTGGGAAAAATATGAAGTCTTTCAATTGCAATTATCAAAAAGACGCAATGGAATATAATGTTTATTTCATTTTGAGTGCAGTAAGGAGGATGTAATTGCACTTAAAATATACTCGAAATTACAGTACAATTTCGAAATGTGTAATCAAGCTTGAGAACCCATGACATGTCTCATGTAATTTGGATTTGCAGAACTAAGAAAGTACATTTTGAGGAAATTCAGGATGTAAAACTGTAAGTGTATTTTTTGCCATTCTTGTTACCAGCTAAAGAAGACAGTTTATGCCTTTTCACTTGCATGTTATTTGTAAGGACCCTGTCTGGCATCTATAACTAGCCTAAATCCAAAACATTGTATAAAAAAAGTTAATGTGGAATGTGCCAAAGCAGCTGGTATGTGGCAGTCCATGAAACATCTGCTTTAGTTCATTCAGAAACAAATTTAATCAACCAAAGCATAAAGCGTCTACTACAAGAGTGTACATGATTTGTTTACAAAGTAGTTCCTAATACACTATTGGGCACACGAGTTCAATATGAAGTTGCACGCGAGTTCAATATTGTAAAATATTGCACGATTCTGGCAATGTAAAGTTAACAGAGAAAAAAAAATGAGCATATAATAAGATGAGTTATGCAGTATCTGACAGGTTCAACACTATATGATCAACAGTAAGTGTGGGTTTCAAGTTAAAATGTGCATTTTAAAATATTTCTTCGTGGCTATGTGCAACTTCAGTCATTTCTGTAATTTGAGTCTGGGTAATATCACTGAGAGAACTCTGCCATGAGAATTGCATTGTCCTACTGTTTTCGAGTGTGAAATTTCTTTGATTGTTTTCTGACTGCTTGCATTATTCAGCATTAGAAGGTGTGTCATGGGTGGATGTAGTAGTATGAGCATATCCTTGACATCTCAACATCACAAAAAAACAAATATCATTAACTGTTCATTTCATTATCAGATAAATATCAAATGAAAATGCATTGTTATCAAATCATCAGATTCCTGAGAGAGAGAGAGAGAGAGAGAGAGAGAGAGAGAGAGAGAGAGAGAGAGAGAGAGAGAGAGAGAATAGGAGACTGAGCTCATAATTGCTTAAGACATAAATCAGTCCTGATATTTCACAATACAGTATATTTTTCCTAAAAACTATTTGAACAATACTATATTTTGGCTGAGGAAGTTTCATTTGCAGCCACTTAAAAATGCATGAGGAAATTAAGTGTATCTTTGTAAACATGGTTCTCTTCACAAGCATGTATGTCTGAAGAAGGCATATCAATATTAAAATCTCATTGTTTTCAAAGATGTTTTTAGCTTTATGTATATTATTATATTTACATGACTATTTAAATAAAAGTTGGTTCAAATCTCAACTTGGAAAGAGAGAGTGTAGGGTGTGAGCAGTTGCTGAAATATGGACTTAAGGATAAAGAGTGGGAGCTTAAAGTGAATTTCATTATTTTAAATTAACCATGATTGGAAAAAGAGGTAAAATTAGACTTTAAGAATAGAAGCAGCATACAAATAGCAAATAAGAATAACTAAATGAATGGACGTGTGCAGTCTCATCAGCACAAATACAGAATATAAAAAACTATTAATTTTATTATCAGATAAAGTACCCCCACCCCCAAAACAATGACAATTTTGGATCTTGAGGGGTCTGCAAACCCTGGACTAAGAGAGAGAAAGTCTTGGAAGCATGACACTTTTCCCATATTATTATTCATTTCAACAATAAATTAAATAGTTGTTTTCAGTTATCAAACTTCGGCTGTTAAATGCTGGGCTACAGTTGGGGTGTTAAAAATGACACTTTAGAACAGAAAACTTCATCTAATATAGATATCATCTCTCAATCAGGATCTGAAGTTATCAATGATTCTTGTCCAATTCTAAAACTTCTAGTTAAATAATTGCTGAGCTACAACTGGAGCTGTTAATTATGTTAGATGACACGTAAATACACATGTATTGGATATACACCTGTTTGAAATGATCTTTTCATTTTCCAAATATATCATGGACATAAAGACGGTTTATTCTTTGTTTGGCATATAGCTTTTACTGTTGTACAAAAGGTTTGCAGTGTCTTTTTTTGTATAGAAATTGATGGAGAGATATGCAAGTCAGTACTAAAGATAAACAGAAGTGAAACTTAATGAAAATGAAATAAGGTCTCTGAGACAGTCAGCTATACTGAATGGAAACAAACACCTCATTTAAACACATTGCAAAAAAAACGTTTTATTGGTACTGTTCTTGACTATTATTCACATTTCTGCACTGTTCCCTTGAGGATGTCAGAAGGTGTTTACAAAAAGTCACTTGGCTGTTTTCATAGAGGACAAATTTTATTGGTAATTAAACAGCCATCTCCTGATCCAATGAATGAATGTGCATCAAGTCTTCACAGTGCGCATGAAATGTCTGACAAATCAAGGTTCCTTATCGTAGCAATAGCATTCAGGTCTACCTTTAAAGGCGTTAGTTTTCGTATAAAAGACATTAGTTACATTAGGGTAATTTGAATTGATAATGTAAATATATTTAAAAAAAATAATACACCATTTTTATATTTTCAAGGTTCCAGACCCTTTTATATTGTATGTTTAAATATATTTTTCTGTTTTGTTGTTAATTTGGTGCAAAGTTGGGCTGTTATGATCAACATTTTGGCAATGCAACTCAACTGACCACTAAAACATGCTCATCCAAGCAAAACTGTGATAGTCAGGGCTGGAAAAAAGCTCTAAATTGTCTAATTGCCTGGAATTATAATTTTTATAAAATCACATTACAATCTGTAATTTTCCTTCATATTATATACAAGATTCTGGGCAATTGACAGAAAAGTATACTTCTGCAGAAAAATCTCAGTTTGTTCCAGGCTGCTAGACAATGGATTTTTCCATTATTAATTGTTGTACAAAATAAGTATTATTTTAAGTTTTCAATTTCATTTGTTATTTGTTGTCCACAATGACTATTTACTCAATGTTTTGATGAAAATAAAAACAAGATGTATTTAATTTCAGTAGTTGTTTATTGCTATTATCTTTACAAGTCCTCACATTTCATCCATATCAATGACACACATAAAAATCAACAAATAATTATATCAAATATACATCTGAAAACAAACTAATTATTTTTCTGTATAACTAAATTTCTCTGGAAAAAACATCACAAGCTCACAATAATATAGCATTATCCATTCACTCTTTTTTCAGATTTATCTTTTGACGATCTACAGTGTACCTCCCAAATGGCATTTACTGCATAACAGCTGAAGCAAAATATTACTTTTATAAACATGTTACAATGGACTTTATATTGTTATTATTAAGTTAGCTTACTCAAGCTTTTGACTAATATGGTACAATGGGAAATTATTATTAGAACCAAAAATAAAAAGATAAGCTAGAAGAGATGTGTTTAATACTTACTGAATTGTATGGAATATTCCATGATTTCAATGGATACCTACTCAACTTTGAGGTTAAATTCAGAAGGCTAATAGCTTTATTTATGAATAGCACAAAAACAGTATTTTTTCTGTTCACTGAAACAGTTACTCTTCAGATGACTAGAACATTTTGCCAGCTGCTTTGAAGGTGCATACCCATGGAAAGTGAATTCCTGCATAAAAGGGAGGTAAAATCTAGAACTGTATGGAACACAACAACTGCAATATTCATGAATTACTTTAAGGCAAATAACATAAACCATAAAAACGTTTTGTAAAAGTGATACTATCTCTATCTTACCCCTTCCAAACAATTAAAACACAGTCGTAATAGAACAGAACAGGTTAATGCTGTTGACCATCAGTATGAAATAAAAAAGTGTTAAAACCAACCTTGACATTAACTAGAAATTACAGAAACCATGATATTAACTCAAAATTGCAGAAACACTATTGGCCTAGAAATCATAAAACTCTTGAATTTGGGTATGAGCTTGAACTTCATTTGTCAAACAATTGACAATTTATATTACAAAAGCAAAGTTTCTTGTGACTGGTTTGGTGCAAATCTAAAGTTCAAACTTGATCTCAACAGTTTTATGACCTCAAGGCTTGATATCATTTCTTAATCTAAATAACAATTTGTTTTTGTAAAATTTGACCAATATATGCAAGTGACTGAAAATTTCATATTAGGGCAATATGTATTTGTAGTGATAAATTTGTTAAATTCCTCCTTCTTCCAAATATATGACCCACAGTAAATATTCATCACAAGTTAAGATTAATTTTTTAGTAATTTAACATCTGTATCATTTTTTAGCATATTACTAGCAGTAGTTCTGGAAAACAATCTTGACCTTGTCTTTCACAGTTTACACCAATGTAAACATACATTTGCACCAAGTTTCCTGATTCTAGATAGGATAGCATGTACAAAGCATACAAAAACGAGACCTTTGAAAGGACTGATGCTCTACTGGGTGAAAAGAATTTCCAAGAATTCAAGACAAGACCATTTCTTCCTCTGAAATGTTGAGTGTTGAAAACATCTCTGATTTTCATTAGTGATAACAATATATGTTCAAATTAGCTACTTTAGGACAAAGCAGACATAATTAGAAGTCTTCTGGTGAAAACTCCATGTCATAATGATCATCCATTGGGGGGGGGAGTAGTGACAGCATCATATTTAATACAGTCATCATGGCAGCCATCTTGGATGTATGATAGACATCATTTTTATTTAGAACCAGATTCATACAGTCATCTAGGTAATGATTCTAGTATGAGCAGTTAAAATAAATTTAAAACACAAAATTTAACCAAGTCAGTAATGCATGAAGTGTGGGTCATGACCTGATTTTGTTATGAGGGTGTAGAACTCATCAAGATGCATCTCCTTACCAAGTTTCATGATTTCTGGCATGAACTAAATGCAAAAACCCTTATATGAGCTAAATGCAAAAACTTAACTAATGTCAATAAATGTACAAAGTTGAATGCCAAATACATCTTGAAAGTGAAGGTGCCATGAAACTTACATCAAACTGCTGAGTAGGATCTAGAAAGAAAGAATTATTGAGAAGCAGTGAGGCTGTAAATACATTCAGTATATATGCTTTTACGTGTGTAGGCATTAATGCTGAAGTAGAACAATAGCTCTCTTTCACTTCATAGAGGTGATCTCAACATTTAAAAAGAAAAGGACAAAAATGCTGGGCTAACAGTAGATAAAAATTATTCAGAATGTGTGGTTCATGTAAAAAGCTTGCAAATTCATACAGGCAACCTATTGCTATAAATGATATAAGAAACATTTAACTGAATGAATACAACTTAGACCATAAAAAGAGTGCAAGAAAAAATATATATATATATATATATATATATATATATATATATATATATATATATATATATATATATATATATATATATATATATGTGAACTGTATTAAAACTGGAAAGTTATGATAAACTGATGCTTTATTTTTAAACAAAAGCAAAAGTTAAATTTCCTATTTTAAAACAAAAGCAAAAGTTTGACAAATGTTTGAATCACATGCAGAAAATCTGATTAAATAAACAAGACATTGTTCATCTGACTTGGTTAACAATTAACTATTTCATTAAGCAGGCCTATGTAGCATCACAAGAACACAACAGTATGTACACTATCTCACAAACCTTTATATCATGCCAAGTTTACCTACTTTACCGTTGTCTGTTAACAAGAAGTTTAGGACATGCACGTCATGTCCTTGACTGAAGCAGTTCTGTAAACATATGACCTTGACACCAAAGTCATAATTCTGAGTGAGCATGTTGCAGAATGAATCATCCTAGCTTCATAATGATGAACATCCCATTAAGGGATTTAGGAAATATAAGCAATGAAACACTGTAACCAAAACCTTGATGCAAATTTACTATGACTTTGACCCCTAAGGTCAAAGTGGGAAGTGAGTGTTCTGCAAAATGAATTGTTTTAGCCTCATAATGATTTATATAAAGTATGAAGAAAATACATCAAGTGGTTTTGGAAGCATATGTGAATGAGAAACTTTAACCAAAACCTAAATAACAAATGGATGATGCTGATCTGATACTGTTGCAATCACAGCCTGAAAAGTGACTGCTATGTCTCCCCCCCATTGATGTGGACTTGACAAAAATTCTTTCTAAAGAGAAAGGCACAATTAATATGTGTAGATCTTGTTCACAACCAGAATCATCCAAGATTTTGGCAAACTCATTTACCATGTTCTATCAAAATCGGATTAGAAACATGGTCTCTGGTTAGGTAACAAACTCATCGAATCAGATGCAAAATCACCTCAATGATATGTCCAAATCCCACTTACAAGAGAACCCATTTGAGCCCACAATGATCCAAGCTACATTACCAAGTTAGAATAAATCTGACTGAAATTCAATTCTGATTGAAATTCAATCTCCAATGGTAACAAGTTCAGCCAATATTATTCAAGACTAGCTCATTATTATGCACTGATCTAGTTCATGATCAAATTCACTTTTCGAACATCCTGATGATTTCAAACTATTTAACAAGTTGGATCAAAATCAAAACAGTCGCAAGACTGCTGACAAGCTGAGCCATTAGACACAATGTGACCTCATTAATATGATTGGATCTCACTCACAATTATGTTCATCCCAGATCTTAATGATATATGCCTACTGACCAAGTCAGATCAAAATCTGAATAAAAGTCCCTACAGCAAGCTAAGCTGATCAGATATATAATTACCTCAATGAAATGTATAGATCTTCCACCTTATGAAATATGAATGAGATCCGAAATATGATAACAAGCTCACATAATATCCCCACAATGAGATGCATGGGTGTTAGTCACTACTGAACTCATCTGAGATCTTCGTGATATAAGAATCCTGATATCTTTTATGTCTGATCAAAATGGACTAGAAATATGGCCTTCAGAGTAGTAACAAGCTCAGCCAATCAGATGTAAGATCACTCATTATCAAACTCAATCCAAGAGCATAATGACATGAGTTTATATTCACACTTTCTGATCAAAACTGGATCAGAAAGACAGTCTCTAGAGTTTTAACAAGCTCAACCAATCATATGCAAAGTAACAGCATTAATATGCATGGATCTTCCTCATTATTGATCTGCAGTTTTGATGACGTAAGTCAATATTATATTTTAGATCAAAATCAAACAAATACTGTCTCCAGGGTGGCCACATGGTAGCCAATTAGATGAAAGATCACCTCAATACTGAACTTGTCTGAAATCTTGATATGGCAAGCTGGTATAGCAAGTTTGATCAAAATAAGAAGTATTGGCCTCAGTGTTGACAACAAGCAATTGTTAACAGATGCTTAATAGATGATGCATGACAGACACAGGATTATATCATAAGCTCACTTGGCCTTTTGGCCCAGTGAGCAAAAAAAAAATCTTATTAAAATATCTATATGAACTCTATGCGATCTTGACAAATGTACAGCAAAAATATATAGTACAACTCACATAGCTCATGTACATGCTCTAAGTCACTTTTTGCAGCTATAGGTGTCATTTTGGAGAATTTGATTACTCATACCTTTAAATGGCATTTGTTCACTTAATTTTGCACCTTGTACATCAAAATTCCACTGAAGATATAATTCCTCAAAAAATGGTTACTGGCAAATTCAATGATAACGTACTTCAACATTTTTGGCACAGTCAAGCAAGCGGGATGATCCCGTTTAAACTGGTTTTGTCATGCGCTGTGATGTAAGAGGGAACAAGCATGCGATTGGGAAGAAGTTGTACTACAAGAGATGCGAAAATGATGTCATTTATAAACAAAGCCTGGGAAAACACCCACAGGAAGAAAACAAAAACGGTACACAAGTCCAATAAATTGGAGGCAATTATGTAACTTTGTATATATCTTCTGTATTGTATGTCATGTCTTTTATTTCAATTCTTACATAATACTTATTCTTCCCAAACAGATATGTTCCTTCATACATGTAAACAACAGTAGAAACATGGCTGTCAATTCAAATTTATTTTAGTTAAATTTTACATGCTAAATTATCATTTTGAAGAAATGTCGCATGTAAAAGTTAATAATAAAACTTATTATTTATTACTCCATCTATCCCATTCATAGTTGAACATCCATACAGGAGATGAATGAAACTGCACGTGACTTCTTGTTCACATGATCTTACCTTGATTCCGCCTGCACTAGTAATAGTTCATTCCAATATCAACTTTCTTGGCCCAGTCTAATGACAAACTGTCATTGTAAAAGTCCACAGTGATTGGTAATTTTCGTTTGGAAATTTTGTTATGACAATTAATGTGAAGATCACTCAAAAATCACGATTTAATAAACTTTATTATAACTGTATTACGATCAAATTTTAAATCTAAAATTAGATGTCAGTAAATGCGCTTACATGACCTGTATGTCTTTTACTATAGCAAAGTACAGCAAAATGAAGCCAAGAGGGTATGACCACACTACAAAGGGACTTAAATCTACTCTTGTATTTTTAGGACTACTCCAATGTGGAGTGCGATAAAAATGACTAAACAGAACTATGGTAAAGGTAGACAAGTGGATTCCTTTTGTCCTTAAAGTAACTTCTGCTTATCTCCTTGGAGATCATTCTTCCATTAGACATGAATTGCTGTCTTGGTATTTTGGAGCAGTTTGATTCATTTCTCACACACTCCAAGAAAGGTGCAAAGCCACAATTGCACAAATTTTTAAAGAAACATCAAGAAAGTATATAACACTAAACATAAATGCATACACCAAGTTAAATATATATATATACACACACACCTCTCCCTCGATAACTTGCGCACAACGGGGTCCACAAACATAGACTGCACTATAAGCGAGGGTGGGAGTTACCGAGGGACCTCCAAAAGTTGAAAAAATTCACTTAGACATTGAGAAAACAGCAGAGGGGTGGGGGTCGGGGTTAGGAAACTGGGCCGTTTAATGACTGAATGCTCATTTTACAATCATGTCGATAATAATAACGCGCTTTTTCTAATGAAGTTATTCGTTATTCAGTTTAAATAACATTTATTTTCAAAATGTCCAACATGTGAAAGATTGTCCCAACTGGTTTCAACAACCATCACGTGTATGCGAAAACATCTGTGTAATACGTCACTGCTTTTTGTTTTCTTGATGAGTCTGGTTCCCAGAGTGGTCTTTAATAGTATCTAGACTAACTGTCGATACACCACCAAACAAGATTGCTTTTTTTTCAAAACCAGGCGGTATTTATTTCATGAGACAATCATCTACATCGAAACTCAATTTTTTTGTATTGTTCAATTAGTACAGTACTGATGTCATGATTTCATTGGAAGTAATAATGAAACTTCTTATCATCCTTGAGGATATCTCTAAGTGCCAGTTCAAGAATTCTCTGAAACTCGCTTGCCCACAATGGTCCGCATCTGTGAAAACAAGCTCTTTATTTTATGAACTATTCATTTCGCTTGCTTGCCTTGCTATCTTTGATCACAGTTACCAATGAGTCGGTTAATTTAAAGTAGTTTATGTTACATACACAATAACATTTATAACAGTGATTGATCAAATGAAGTGAGTTCACCCGACATAAGACCGGGGCTGCTAGATTTTGAGTTTGCAGGATTTTCGTGCCATTTAACTTTTCTTTTATTCCAGCTCCTTTATTTGATTCAAAAAACATAATTAACATGATAATACAAAGGAGGCCAGCTTTTAATTCAGTGCAACAATACAACAAATACTTCCGCAAGTCAGTTATCAAAACACGGTTGGCACTTAATTAGGTTCTCAGAGGAACACTCACGGACATAGCTGTTACAGTAGATTGACACATTTTACGTTTAATTACAAGAGGACACATTCCATTTATGATGATTACACTTAAAAGGAACTAAAAGATAGAACTAGAACATAAATTTCAATTGATAAAAAATTTATTTAATTTGTATTTATTTATTAAAGTACTGCCTCCACTCGGCGTAAGTGACATTTTCATTGCTCGAAATTTCCTTACATATTGTTAATTGCGGTGTATGAGCTTTTGGAAAGAAAATGTAAAAAATTGTATGACTTATTTTTAAATTTGAAATTTCATAATGTTGATTAAAATTTTAGGCCCTATCTACCATTTTCAACGATAAAATGAGCACTATATATCAAAGTTTCCGTTACTAATTTTGATTGCGATTTTCTTCAAGTTCAATAAATAGGGATCAAGTTTTTGGGTATTTTCTGGTTTAAAAAATGGGATCTACGACTTACCCCGCATTATAAGCGGGTTCTCGAGTTATCAGGGCACGAGTTATCGAGGGAGTGGTGTATATATATATATATATATATATATATATATATATATATATATATATATAGCTTAAAGGTATTAATTCATTTAAGAATGGACACATTTGTTACTGATAAGATCAGGCATAATCAGACTACAGGGTTTGTAAAGTTTTTGGTAACTTCTTCACTGTGTGAGACAAATACCATACATACTCACTTTTAAGTCAAATCCATCTGCAAACAACATAAGTGCTGATCTGCCATTGCATAATAATGTGCCAGCAGATTAGGGTCGATGTTGCATGTTTTAGTGATTAGTTCTAACAAGCTGCAAAGACTCTGATAATATGGCACATTACATGATGGCAGATTTGGGTCTGTGCAGTTGGACTGAATGTACAACTGCGTATATATTGTACTATTTTCTTACATATGATAAGCTGTCAACAAAGCAAATTGCATTTATTTTGAGTTGTAATAATGTAATTAGTATCTTTCATAATATTTGTGAGATATATTCTTGGACTATGTTGTAAATACCAGAACAATTCTGAATGAGGTGAATACGACTTGTAATGAATAGGTCAAAATAACTGTACCCTATGCACAGATCTGAATGTTGCTGTACACTGCAATCGACATCGACTACTCTCTACAATGAAAAATAAATAAATTTGATTCAGATGTACCATGCAAACTTAACATCCATCATTTAACATGCTGTGAAAATAAAACAATCACCGTAGGATTTCAGAATAATAATAATAATCATAATCATAATAATAATGTATAACAAAAATGCAAATGCAATGTATTTCGAAAGATTACAAACTTTAATTTTCATGAGCTAAAATTATAAAGGCACTCGCAGCTAGCAAAAGGAAAAAAAACCTACAAATGTTTCAAGATGAAAAAAACCTACAAAATGTTTCAAGATGACAAGTATGAATAAATAATTTATGCTACACTATATAAATAATTGGAAAGCTTTTCATCTGAATAGCCCTCTTATAAGTAAGCGTATAACCCACAAGAAATTACACCCAATTCATGATATAAGAGAAAACTTTCTGTGTAGTTAAAACATTGGCAGTACAATTCATTTGTATATGGTGTCAACTTAAAAACTGATCACCTTTATTGTTAGTGTGTCAAAAATACTGTTTTAAGCAAATCATAAAAAAAGACTGAATTATGCATGGAAAAAATGCAGTATTATAAGGCAACTGCTATTTTAAGACACTTTTATTGAAAAAGGCATACAGCCATTATTGATCAATTTGTGGTAAGTGATGTCCCAAATGTTTACAGTATAAACAAGAATGCATCCATTAGGAGTAATGTTAAAAGAAAATCAATGAAAACATCAAGACCAACTCCAATTCATTCCAAAATCAACAAAGTGATATGAAACTATATGATTATTTACATTTTAAAAATGCTTTCACTATTTGGGTCAGTTGCCAAAGCACAGAAACATAATAGTAAGTGAGGAATTAGTAAGGCTAGTTTCAACTTTCAAAATTCTGAAACCTCTACAATAACTGACACTTTTAAAATGCTGCAGAGAAATTCTGACATTTATGTGACTGAAAGATATGAAAACAGTAAACATTTCCAAGATTTTTTTCATCAACATCTCAAAAAATTATAAGCATTTATAAGAACTGCAAACTGCTGACTACATGTAATAAGTTCTACATAAACTCTCATAAATGAGCCCCTGTTGAGAATATAGGCTTTTCCCAATTTTCAAAATTTATCAACTTTATCATGAAAGAAAATCTAGCAATGATCCTTTTTCAAAGGATATGTGAAACTGATTTTCATACATATAGTTTGTACAAAAGTACATGTAATCTTCCAAATATTTCAAACTGGTTGTGTTTTTCTTTACAGAAGTAGAAAATAGCAATTGTTGAAACACAATGAATGTAGCTCCATGCTGCAAAAGCTCACTTGGTCTTATCACCAGGCAAGCTAACAAAAACACATTAAAGGAATGTGCTAATTTTAAGTATCAATGAAAGTGTTATTTTTGGCAAAACAAGAAAAAACTTTATCCCCAGGAAATTACATTATTCATGTGCACAGAACTCTCTGATGGAGTTTGACAATATTGTTCCAGGGCCAAGTTTTAGCAAAACCTAGAAATGATTACATAAAAGGTTTTAAAAGATACACTTATTTCATCTCAATTAACAGCTAGATAATGGCTGACAATGTCATATTTCATAAGAGAGCAAACAAATGCAAAATGCATAATTATTTTGAAAGCCGACTGACCATAATAGAAAACAATCTGCAGTGTAGGATAGATTTTAAGAAAAGCAAACAACTAATAATGATGGAACACATTTTAGGTTATAAAATGATCAAATGATGATAAAAACATATGTACACACATAAATCTTTAACACTATTAAAAAAAATACCTTGCAGCAAATATTATTCATCATGACCACAAAATCAAAAATAAATTTTGTGGTCCAGTTTCAATTTTCTTCAGTTATGATTTGTGATGCCATATATTTCATAAAGCATTAAAACAAACAATGAAATGATTAACAAATAACAGTCTACATTATTAAGTTTCATGTGCTAAGGTATTGTTTATAGTTTTTATAACCATTCACCTCAAAATGGATGAAAGTTTCATTTCAATGATCACAACAACAGTTTACTGAAATGAATTTGGAAATACAAATTTATTGAACCAAAATTAAAGGAAACAAATGACTGAAATAAATGAACTAAGAAAAGTTGATGGTACCCTTTTGTACAATATCTTGTTTTATGGATATGGTATCTGATTCAGATTGAAATCAATCTCAAGCAATGCTATTTTGATGGCTTGCCATTGCTGAAAGCCCCAAATCAACTCCTCACTCCACTACCTCTACCCCTCTCCCTACCCTACTGTTGAACAGTTACTTTGGGGTTAGAACCAAAAATTCCTTACATATATGATATGCCTTCCTGCTAGTACTCAAATACAAAATTTCATCAAAATATAAAATGAAAAATGTCCCTCTTGATGCTATATACAGCACCTTAACAAATTCTTCTACATCCTTGCCTTCCACAATTAGTAAGTTTTCAAAGATTAGAATTCATTCCATTGTGAGGTACTGTCAAAGACCTTTGATTAGACACCTACAAGGTCATGCTTTGGCAACATTCCATATCTGTTTAACCCTCTGCCCTGCCTATCTCCAAGTACTCCATCCAAGAAGGTGTTACAACATACATGACATGCCTTGGCTATTTAAGAATTTAAGAACTCTACCAAAAGGAAAATAAAAACTTGATCAACTGAAAAAAGAGATGCATTTTTGACTGTACAATCCTGCTTGGAGGCCTTGGAAGACTTGGGTTGTGGGGACCAAGAGTATCCTGAAATTCTGAAAAATTACAGTCAATGTACATCCCAATGTGAAATCATTTACTGAGTTTGAAAGCCATATCATAACAGAAAAAATGTTGAAGTAACAAAAGATCTCCAAAGCCTATGACAATATGGTTCAATCAGGCAATTGAAATCCATACCATGCAACAAATAGTAATTTTCACATCAAAGACATGATCTAGCGGGTAGAACAATAAATGAGCTATCACAATAATAAATCATCAAGAGAATGAATTTTTAAGTCTATAAACCAATTATCAGAAGTAACTCTTTATTCCCCCACCCCATCCTGAATTGCCAATCATGTTTGTCTCAAATTATACTTAGATCATGTTCTATATGGATGAAATGATGACATTTGCTTAATTAAATCCTTTTCTGTGTATAAATTAATCTTTTGCACTCATGGGCACCCACAGCATGGGTCAAGGGGGGGTCACATGACCCCCGCCTGGAAATCACACTGCAAATATATATATATATAAATTCCGACAAGTTTAATCATGCAAATGAAGCTGAAAATATGTCACAAGATTCTGTTCAAAACGCTTAATAAATATTAGCTTTAGTTTCAGACTGCTTCTTATACTAACTCTCCCGGCCGTGACTGACGGACCCGCCTAAAAATCCTGCCCCCCCCCCCCGGCAAATAGTCCTGACCATCCCCCCCCTGCAAAAAATCCTGCGGGCGCCCATGTTTGTACTCCATATATGTCAGTAGTGTGTACATTAATCTTTTGCACTCCATATATGTCAGTAGTGTATACATTAATCTTTTGCACTCCATATATGTCAGTAGTGTATACATTAATCTTTTGCACTCCATATATGTCAGTAGTGTATACATTGATCTTTTGTATTCCATATATGTCAGTAGTGTATACATTGATCTTTTGTACTCCATATATGTCAGTAGTGTATACATTAATCTTTTGTACTCCATATATGTCAGTAGAGTATACATGAATCTTTTGTACTCCATATATATGTCAGCACTGCAAAAGACAGCTGTAAATGCAGTTATCCGTTTGTCCTTCAAACACTTCCAACAGTGGACTGTTAGTTGGTATATCATACAACTATAAATGTAAAATCCAAAGTTTCAATCAATCCAGAAAATGCATTCAAGTTTTTGAAACGAAAAAGAATTTTTTTTCAGCATTAAACTTGCTTTGCACTTGATATCTGCATGGTGGAGCTATTTTCATAAACAGTAATTTTGTTTTAACACCAATTATCAATTGATTAACTTCCAATGTCATGGCAGGTTTGGCAATACTGGCTGTGATTTCTGAGACATTAGTTTGTGACATTTCTTTATTCACGATATCAGCTTGACATTTATGAATTCAGGGTTCGTCTGTCTACAAGTATGCCTATTCTATCATCCTGAGATCAATAGCTAATGAAAATAGGGCAGACAGTACAAGTAATGGTAATAGCAGTAGTGGGGGAAGAATATTATTGCTCATAACCCTTCAATAATTGATTCCTAGATTTCATTCTGATCTCTCCCAGCCATGTTATCATATTTTTTTTAATCCCATGATCCCCTCTGACTTCCCTCCCTCATTGCAGGGACCTTAAGGTAAATTGTAACATGTTATATGCATGGCATACTTTAAGTAACATTTGAAAAATATGGAGTAATTTAAAAAATCAGAAGTTAATTGATTTCAGTTGCTTAAAACAAATTTTCAAACACATTTTGTCTACAGTAAAATTCTTGTTTATCAAGAGGTGCAAGTGGGCCTGATATTGCTCACCTGGCTTACATAACTTGAATGTAACAGTCGACCATTTCACTCAGTAGGCTTATGTAGCATTGTAAGAACAGATCCTATGCAAACAAAGTATCATGTTGATTTTACCTTTTTTGCAATTTCCAGATAAAAATTCTTTAAGAAGATAAAGGTATAACTAATATGCACTGTTTCTTGCTTATAATCAAAGTCATCCAGATTTTAATGAAAATAAACCAAACAGATCAAAAATATGGCTTAAAGACTGGTAACAAGATCAGGCTTACTTTTGAAACTGCCCAACTTCTTCTTGTCACAATCCCATATTCCAATTTTTAATAAAAATTAGACTTGTGGCTTCTTGAGCCATGCATGTAATAAGCCTAGTGAATTATGTGCAATATCACCTCATAAATATTCATGGCTCTTCATCTTTATAAATGGATACTGCTCTTTATTAACTCATTTGAGATCTTAATGATATAAACATATATTTCATGTTTAACCAAAATCAAATCAGAAACCTTGCCTCAAGAGTGGTAACAAGGTCAGCCAATCAGTTGCAAGATTAATTCATTAACAAGCCAAGATTTTATTCATCACTGAACCCCTTTAAGATCTTGATGATATATGCCCTTATTTCAAGGTGGATCAAAATTTGATGGGACATATGGCTTTTAAAGGGGTAACACACTAAGCCAACCAGAGGCAAGTTCACCTAATTAGTATGTGTGGATCTTGCTGGTTTATGAATTTGTCTGAGACCTTAATGTTATAAGGATATATTCAAAGTTTCACCAAAATTCAGAGAAATGTGGTATCCAGAGTGGAACCAAGTTCAGCTAATCAAATGAATAATTGCATCATGAATAGGCATAAGCAATATTAGTAAACTTGTTAGAGACCTTAATAATATAAACATATATCCAAGTTGGTAAAAATCAATCAGAAATATGGCCTCTAGTGTGGTAGCAAATTTAACCAATTGGATGCAGAATTATACCATGGATCTCATTGATGATCTTGTCACAGATTTTGATGATATAAACCCACATTCCAAGTCTGATTGAATATGGATAAGAAAGATGTATTCCAGCTTTATAACCAGCAATCACTGGTGGACAGATTCACCAATTCACGACAAACGACAAATGTATAGCAACACCATAAGCTCACTTGCCTTACAAATAGTGAGCTAACAGTCTGAACCCAAATGAAGATGAATTGCATAACCAAGAGAAGATAATTAATTTTAGGTACATCTGACCTTTAACCCTGTCCTGGGGATCACTTGCGTAACAGAAATTCATAAACCTTACTACAAATCAACAAACACCCTACAGTGTAGTCAACTGCCAAGTTTGCATTTATGAAAAATATGGCAGACATATGGATGGACAGACTAATGTACACACGTATAGACAATGAAAATTGACATACCCAATTTTATTACAAAAGCGGATATCATTACAAAACTTGCAACAGTTTTATGGAATGTTCCAAACAGCATTCCTCTTTAAAGCCATGTACAAAACTAGACACAAACACCAAGACTGTGATATATAACCACTGAGTCACATCTAACACACTACTAACTTACTACGACTCCAAAAGGGTAATAAATAATCACAGTGAATTGCTAACAAATTTGCTTCAATCAAATTTCACTATCTTCCTTGCCTATTGCTTGATAAAGGTGGATTGGCTACTTCCAAGACAGTATTTTTATCCTCAAGTTTCATTGCAAACACTTCAGATACTGTGGATTTGCCTGAATCCAATCTTGTAAACTGCATTCTGGTTGGGATTCAAGCTGAATATCTTATTCTTCAGATAGGTCTTCATCTGAAAATGAACAACACCAATGTTAAAATACTCCTTAAATCACAACATACATCATGTTAACTGCAAGACCATCTTACTGCATAAATTTTCCAAAATTGTGCTAATTCCTTTTTTAAAAATCTCTAGCATTGATGATATACCATTTTCATTTCTCAAGTGATAGTTTTAAATGTTATCAGCATTTCCATGTTGTTAAATTAAAAAAATAAGTTAATTTATTTAACACTATCAATTCAATCAAACTGAAAATTCTGTCCAATACTTTCTTGAACTTTTTGGACAACAATGTTTTGTTTGCAATCCAATAAAAAAATGTCAGTTTGTTCAGGCTACCAAAACTTCTCAAAAATGTCCTCTCTCAAAAGAACTTAAATATACATCACATTTAAAGTCCTACTGCCACCATTACCTGCAAAATGTTGCATATGCCAAATCATCTGAAAATAATATTGAATCTTGAAAGATTTGGTTCTAAACATTGTTGGGTTTCATTACAACCAGATAATACTGACATTTCACCACATTAAAACCATGTAATTTCTCCCTTGAACTGAGAAACCTTGCCATTTTTCATGTGTACAAATTAATCCAATGTTGATCAGTCATATCCATGGGTGAACCGATTTCAATCAAAAGGCGGAACACAAGATTTTATGACATCACTATTGTAAACATAAGAAGCTAACACCATGCTATGTCAGATTGTCTTCAGCCCAAGTTCACCCTACAAAGCATTCCAGTGCCCCAGCTGATCACCAGTATTCACCCAAGTCTTAGTTATATCTAATGCACACTTTACTTCTCAAATCTACATAAACAGGTGGGCCTGCCTCTCTTCATTCCCTCATGAATCAATTTGTGCACCACGTGTGAATGTTGTTGTTATTAGATTAGTTATTAATAGAATTCGTTGAATGTATGACATCACTACTTTTGGAACAATCCCAAAAAAGAACAGAATTACTAGTGACTTTGTTGACTGAATTAAGGGGTGGCACCTCTTAATTCTTAACTGAATATATGAACATTGTTGTTGTTGTAGGGTTTAACGCCATTTTTCAGCACAAGATTAAGGCTATACATGGTGGCCAGTATTAATGGTGGAGGAAGAACCTGGGAAAACCCTGGAAAGAACCATCGACCCATGAGATACTGGCAAGCTTTCTCACATACCCACATTGGCTGAACCCGCGTCTTGAACCCATGCAAACAGAGGAGAGATGGCAATGATCCATAACAGTGAGCGCTTTAGACCACTCAGCCGATTGGGGCCCCTGAATATCTGAATGTTGTTTAAATCTAATAGCTTGATTATTTCAAAGAACTGTTTGTGTCAGATAGGTTTTTTTTTTAACAAATCATTAAATCAAACAGCTTGATTATTTCAAAGAACTGTTTGTGTCAGATAGCTTTTTTTTTTTTTAACAAATCATTAAATCTAACAGCTTGATTATTTCAAAGAACTGTTTGTGTCAGATAGCTTTTTTTTTTAAACAAATCATTAAATCTAACAGCTTGATTATTTCAAAGAATGGTTTTTCAGATAGCTTTTTTAACAAAATCATTTCCTTCCTTCCAAACTTTATTTGGATTGGAAGAACAGTGAAATTTATGATAAACAGCAGCATTGGGGCACCGATAAAGAATTTGGATAACATTCAATTTTATCTGAGACGTGAAGTTACTGGTATTTTGTAGACTACATGATGGGATCTCTTTAAGAAGATGGCAGGTCCTGAAACAAACTTCTCTTTAAGAAGATGGCAGGTCCTGAAACAAACTTCATAAAATATATTTTTATACTGGATAACAAAGAGATCTCGTCATACAAAATCAGTACAAAAACATATCTGGATGAAGTGTAGGTTAACGTTGGGTCTACCAGCTACTAGGAGAATGATAATACATGCAGTGTTATACGTAACTGTCCACCAACAGATAGTGATGAAATTATTACTGCAGAGGCTGATAAAGTTCTAAAAATCATGTCTGAGTGAGAAAATGCAAGACTGACCTTAACATTGACTACAAAATGGAAATGACAGAATTTGCATACAGTATATGTGTGTGTGAAATAAAGGATTGATAGATGAAGAAAAAAGAAAACTAAGAGAAGTTATGAAATAGAAGAATGAGGTACATATAAAGATAAAATGAAGGTGCTGATATGCTATATGTACTGTGATGAGACTGCAGACTAAATAATGTACAGAACATTAAGCAGTGCAAACTGAACGTGACCTTTTCCTCTGAATTTTTTGACTTGCAAGTATCTTGCAAACTTGAGCTTGCCTGAGCTGAATCTGGGTGTTGGCCAAGTGGCTTTTTAAACCCTGATTACAGAAATGTAAAAGTTGATGGTAATGACCCAAATTTTATCATGTGAAAGGTTGTTTTCTGGAACTATTTCTGTGTCTTTTCTAACACCAGTTATAAGTTACAAACAGACCAGTCCGCTCTCCTACTGGGAAGTGTTTTTAGTATTTAACAATGACAGCAAAGCACTTGTATTGATCAAAACAAATGGAAAACAAACTTTTGGCAGAAAGTATTGACTTTCAATCATGTCAGTGAACAAACTCGGTAAAATTCTTGACCAACATTCTTTTCATCAAAGAGAAACACCGGTCATCATTGAATCAGCACTCGTCCATTCAGGCACGTGATGTGAAATTTTCTCAACTGCTGGAAATTTTAATTTGCCATTTCGAGTTGGGCAAGTGAAGTTTCAATCCCTGTATTGAAGATGACTAACTGTAAACCTGTTATTCAACTAATTTATTGGCAGCAGATGGAAAACAAGTTTCTGATTCCCATATCACAGGCATAACCACTGGTGAACACAAGTAATCTCTACTGATCAATTTGCAGAGTAATATGCTAAATCCTTGATGACCTCAGAGCAATATTACAGACAAATTCCAAATCAGCAGACATAAAAGACTAAACTAACAGCAGAACATTTCCATATGTATGGAATATTGTCAGTCAGTCTAGTTTTCCATGAGAAGGGCACTGTTCCAAACTTACAATGGTACTATAACATCAATACTGCTGATCATCTCTCTATAGTGGTACATGATTCATGAATGGTCAAAGTGCCTGAAAAACTACACAAAAACTCAATATGTACATACAGATGAACTGATGGGCAGACAGACAAGAATAACACTCTATTTCCCAACCACAGTCATACCTCTGTGAAGGTCATGTTGTTTTCAATGGTTGATTACTGGATCTGGCCTTCTTCACATTATACAACCACTTTATAATCCTTGCATTTCTCTCAACTACTGATGTTTGTGTCAAACTCCTTTCCATTAGATCTGTTTCGCTCTCTCCAGGAGCAATGTCAATTTCATTCTTAGACAGTCCACTACACAGGCTATTGGCTTCTCGAGATCCTAGTGAACTCAGACTATCAAGAAAGTCTATATCGTTTGTTTTAGAATCATGGAACTTGAACACTGGATCAAGCACTGTTCTATCAAGGCCCATTTCATTGAAAAATCTTTCAATTTCTGTGCTGGTCCTTGAAAGGCGCGAACTAAGATCTGAGAAATCTGAACTTGTCCTTGAATGGCGACAACTACTCAGATCTGAGTGAGACCTGTGAAGGTGTTTTTTCCTTCGAGAAATCAATAATTCAGAATCCTGCTCTGGTTTGGAAACTGGGGATGGGTTCCTCTCTGCTAGAACTCCCACAGAGGTACTAAGATTTGAGTAATTCATAGGCTTTAAAAACACATCACTAGCAGACAACCTTTTGAAATCCAGCTTATCATCTGCACAGGAGGTCACAGTGAGGAACTTCTCCCCCTTCCCTGTGGATGAAGGGGGGCTCTTGTCCTTACTCATGGCCAACCCTGAACTGGCCCCTGCGGAGGTAGCAGAATGTCGTCTGCTTGCATTACTACTACTGCTACAAGGGGTCAGTGCACCAGTTTTATTTGCACTTGAAGTACTGCCTGCTTTATCTGCTGTTTCAGACATATTGATTTTTGGTGAGTCAGTTGAAGAATAGGTTGCTCTCCTAGCTATTGAACTTTGTTTCTTGATGTCCTGACAACATTTGTTAGGGTGGCTTGGATTTGCCAAAACCAAATCTCCAAGGCACTCTGTTCCATGATTACTATGGTGTCGTAACACCTCATATTCTGACTTAGGTCGACCAGGTGATTTTCTACCACTTCCTTCCCTGAAAATATAAAAAATAAATAAATCACTACAACTTTGCAAACCCTACCATGCACATATGGTGGTCATATAACTTTTCACCCTGATCACATAGATGTGAAGCGGGAAAGCCATGCTTGTAAACTGTTATTTCCTAAAGTTAAATTAATGCTGGAACTTAATCAGAAAAGGTCAGATATGAAATGGATATATAAGGGAAACATTTAGTGCCATGGTTTTCTGAGTGAAATCTAACTGCAATTAACTAAACAAAAAAGGATTTATCACTTAGAAAAGAAAATATGAGGTATAAGCAATATTATCTAGCTAACAGAACATAAGAGTTCACTATGCAGGCTTATGTAGCATTGTAAGAATGTAACTGCATGTCCCAAACATCATGTCAAATTTTCCTATTGTACTAGAGTTTGATAAACTTATTGTCAAAGATAAATACATAATAGAACTACCCATGATCTTGATGATGTAAACCTCTTTACCAAGTTTACTGAAATGGGATATTCTCAAGATCTAAAAAGATAACAAACTCAGCCAATCCAATGTAAGATCATATCATTAAGGATCATCAATACACTTTGTTCATTACACCACCAACCTTAGCAATATGAATTCAAAAAAGCACCACAAAAACTAAACTCTGCAATGAATTCTTCCAAGATTATATCATGGTAATTGCTAACAGATAAAAATATACACATGTAACACACTGCCACTCAAATAAACAATTAAATTTATCTTAGCTTCTAAAACTTTACCAAAAACATAACAAAGTTGATAATATGCTTTATGCAAGAGCTTCATGACATAAGCCTACATTCCAAGTCTGACAACCCCTGAAGAGGCTGACACTCTACTAGCTGAAAAGAATGTCAAGGAATGCAGGATTAGACAATTTCTTCCTCTTAACTGCTGAATGTTGAATAGCAATACCAAGATTTTCAAAAATTAGATTGTATGAATGTCCGATTGGCACCATCTTCATCTAGGATCAACAAAGTATATGAAGTCTTCTAGTGGAAACCCCATGTTGATATGACTTTCCATTTAGAAGAAGTAACAAGAACAAGATTTTTAAGATGGCTGCCATTGTGGCTATATTGAATATCAGACTGGCATCATTTCCATTTAGCACCAACTCGACATCATAATAATTCTTTTCATGAAAGCATAACAATGGTATGACCACTCATCTTGAAGTTTGGTTTGGTTCTGGTGGCCACAGCAACACAAGTAGGTTATTTAGTGCTAAGGCAACAGGAGTAAAGTGACTTGCCCAAGGACACACCATGGTAGCTGACCCAGGCTGGTCTGATGGTAGGGTTTGAACCTGCACCCTTTTGGTCATGAGTCTGAACTTGTTCAAGATCATCATAACACAGAAACATTACCTCCAGAGTGGTCCCAAGCAAATGTTGACAAGATAGATGATATACACGATGCAATTCCCAAAGCTCAGATGGTTTTATGGTGAGGTTAGCTAAAAATACTGAAAACAAGATGGATGGACAGACAGTTGGAGAACTCTGCAGCTGATATGTCATGCATTCACTGCAGGAAAGATAAGAAGGACTGACTGTACTTGTATTTTATAATGTCAGCAATAGCAGATCTGGATCTGGCCACTGCTGTAGTAACAGGCAGTAGAACTGCACCTCCTCCCCCTAACAATCTTTGTAATCTACTTGTTCCATTGATGAGAAAACATGGCAGATGATGATAGCTTGGTAGTGGTGATGATGTCACTGATGATAGCACTGGAGAAGTGATATTGGTATCAGACTGAGAACACACACTGTTACGTATATGTAATTTAATTACTTGTCTGTTAGTTTTAAATTCTTTTTTATTTTATTTTTGTTTTATTACATTTTATTGTAATGATAATTTTCACTGGATTTGAATCTTTTTCGGCAAATTCACTTCTCTGTTTTGACCTGATTAGAACGTAAAGGTTGCTTTATCACTATTTTTAGCTCACCTTGGTTGAGACGTTTGTAAACACTGAATGAAAACGATTGGCTATTACCAAGGTCATGTTTGGCCCACATGTTAGCTAAGTTGTAAACAGCCTTTCTTTTTTTATTTATTTCTAGTGTGAGAATCTGATTCTTAGCTAGGGTTATTTTGGCCTATGTGTAAAATGGCATTTTTTTTTTACTGCGCTGTTCAAATTAGTGATCACGTAGCCCTGTCACGTGAGCCACCATGTGATTTAAAATCGCGGATTAAAACAGACGTTTTCTAGTAGATTTGTCAGTCATATCCTACACCGTTAGAGCTCAAGGTGTTTTTGATGTTGATGCCAGTTTGTTTTAAAGTTCATCTATTTTTTTGGGATTTAATAATTTATATCCTCTAGAAAACACAAAGTGCTCTTCTTTATAAAAATTCTGGGACAAAGACATTTAGTGGAAATTTATTCTGGAATTCTAAACGGGAACATTACAAATTGTGATTCAACGAGGAACTGTTGCCATCAGTACAACGACCTCATCTGACGTCATCACCTTCCATATTAGAACTCCATCGAGATTCGAACCTGGATTCAATTAGAACTGTTAGTGATAGGACTTATATTTTTGAATTCTAGGATTAATTTTTGGATTATATTCACAAACCGTAAGTCCTATTTTATATTTTTACCTTGTTTTCTAGGGAAATAAATTATTTTGTTAAAACTTACAAAGCTTGTTGGCTTCACTCTTTTCTTTTGTTACTTTTGTACGAGCCTACACGTAACAACACACACACATACACACACACACATCTGGTAAACGTTAAAGAAGAAATGAATAGTCTGAACCTCATCTTTGCAACGTATGTATGTATGTTATAATGTATGTATGTATGTATGTATGTACGTATGTATGTATGTATGCCACACAGTATCACTCCTACTGGTGGAGTCTCATCCTTACTGGAGCTAAAGATTTTGAATTGAGGAGTATTGCAGAGGCAGTACAGCAGCACAATCAGCATGGATCTCAGAACTGCAGCATGTCCTCCTATTGATCAAGCAAACCCAAGCAACATCTCCCGTCAAGTGTGCCACTGACAGTCTAGAGCACAAATTGTCTTGATCAGCCATTTATGTATTCACAGAAACTAAGCCAATTTAGTGATATCATGGTCATCTTCGAACATCTTCAACAACAACAACAACAACACATCTGATACGTGATCATTACCATACCACCTCACCTTTCCAATTTGTTCTGTATAAGCGGTGCCACTCTTGGGTTTGATGTTCATGAGTTTGTGGAATTTCAGTCCACATATTATTCCAGGTATTTTCAATATCTGAAGTCAGTATATTGAACCTTCCATTCAGAAAGAGGTGACTTCTGGGCAGCTTGCGCTGCTTTATCTGCCCTTTCATTACCCTTTATGCCAATGTAATTAGGCAGCCAACAGTATATAATACATTTCTCCCAGACTGTATAAGCACATTATGTTTTGCAGCATATGAGATATTGGTGGATTGTCAAAGGTCAAGGTTCAATCAGAGCCTATTTTGGCCCCCAATCAGATTCCGATGAAATTCATATTGATGAAAGAAGTCCCTCTCTCTTCCCAAATATGTGTTTGATTCGTATCCAGGATCACTTTGAATAAAGAAAATTAATTATCAAAAAGCCAGTGGTTTTCTTCTGTTCTGGAACCTATTTTCATGGATTTTAGACAGAACGGCTAACACATCATTATGAAACTAACTGCCAAAAAGAGATGTATTATGGTAAGTACAGTTGATTACCTCTGACACCTATTTTCAGTTTCATTTAAAAAGGTATGCTTATGTTTATGTTTAATACTAACTTGTGTATCTCTTTACCAAAAATATACAGACAAAAGCTGCACAGATCTTTTGTGTATTAGCAATAGCTGTATGTTGCAACAGTGTCTAATTAAGAATCAAAACCATATGTTCAAAACATAAGTGATCAAAGCAATTTTGTGTATGTATTAGCAAGACAAAGCTTACATTATACTTTATTTTTATTACCAATTCAATAAAATTATCCTTATAATGATCAATGATCACAAAATTAGATACTTTTATATGATTTAAAAGAGAGAAAAATATAGTACATTAGCTGTAAGGCATACGGCAAGTGATGCACTTGTGTTTTCTGTATTAGTATGGTTTTGTTACTGAACAAATTGAGGATATCAGTTTTTATATATTCATTGTGAAGATGATAAATTGACAGGCACCAGTTTCTTATTTTATATTATATGGGCCTCAAGAATGAAGGGAAGAAAACAAAAATTAAAAAAGTATTCAGATTATTACAAACTTATCTGTTCCAGTGTGCACCCCACCCCACCCCCACCATTATTTCATCAGCATCATCATGGTCACTTAACCAATTATAAGTCATCCCAAAAAAATCTAACTCTCAAATACTTTGAAAAAGTATTCTGTTCTGATGTACAGTTAAAAATAACCTATTATATCCACTGTATTAGTTGAAAAAAAATCTTGTAAAACAAAAATACATACAGGATTGAAAGAAAATCTGAAATTCCCTCTCCCCAAAATTTAAACATAAAACCAAGCCTTGATTACAAGTATACCAACTGTTTAATGTTCAACTGACTTATGAAACAAGGAAATAAACAAACGTGCAGGTCAGATTTTTTTGTGCATTGATTGAGAATCCAAGAAACAGCTTATGCATGGGCACACCCTTAGACATGACATCAAGCTATTGAGCAACTCATCTGTTTTTATTCACTCAAAGATAAATATAATTTATTTTTAGTTTGTCAATCAGACTGTTAATTTAATCTGAAAAAATGAAGCAACTATGGTTGACAATTTTGCCCAGTGCTGACAGGATTTCAGACTTCATGTGCACACACCCACACATGTACATATGCAACACAGATGTAGAGATCAATTTGAAAAAAAATAAAAACAGAAGCAAGATGTATAAGACATTCAAAATACAACAAATGAACAGCAACAAATGAACATCTCTCTCTCTCTCTCTCTCTCTCTCTCTCTCTCTCTCTCATATCATGGATTCATGGATGCTCTTAGTCAAATATCAATGGAAACCCCAACTCATGTATAGCCACAGCTCTCCAGTGATGTATAGAGAGGTATACAGGACAACACAATCCCCTAATAACAGCTACAGCTGATAAGGCATAATCTAAAACTGATGGGCACAAGTCTCCTGACAATTGCTGGTGCCCATCAAGGTTTGTATAGCCATGTATTTTTGGCAGTTGAGTGAAGACCTTATGAAAAATGTCAAAATTAATCTTTTTCAATTCAATTTACATAAGACACCACCCCTTTATGGCTTAGGAACCCATTATTTCAGTTTTTGGAGTCTGGGAGATGCAGTTGCTCAGTTGGTAAAGTGTCAGATTGGTAATCTAAGGGTCAGGGGTGCAATACCTTCCCAAGTGAAAGTGTCACTGGAAAAGGCACTTAGCTTCCATTTCCTTGCCATCAATGTCCATAAGGTGCTGTTGACACCCACCCACCCACCTATTCCCACCATTTTTTGACAACATTTATTTAGCAATGCTTTCTATGTGGAATAGGATTCTGAAAAGATGATGAAAATTGTTGTTTTTTTTTTACAATGAAGTTTAAAACTATTAGTGTGGCAGTAATTCTGCAGCAAAATTTATCCAGTAACCAGTTCTAGATAGTGATATGGGGGCATCTTTGTAATGCATGCAATGACTATCTGACATTCAAATTTATACAACTTTTCTATGACTGATCCGAGTTTAGCTCACTGAATTACAAATGGAACCATCAGATCAGGAACTGATTTAATGAGAAATTAATGTTTAATACCAACATATGCCATACAAAACATTAGAATATATTAATTTTCTGTTAAAGCCTTTTAATTTTCTCTCAAACTCATTTATATCTGAAATTACAAGGTAAGAAAATTTGTTTTTATTTCACCAAATTAAGATGTTAATTCTTTACAGGCACAAGTCAAATATTGATTCAAACAAGGCTGCAATAGCTCAGATGTGGATGAATGATATATGATTAAGTTATGCCAATTACAGTAAAATCTCTATTATCCAAACTTTATTATCCAAATCTTTTTTCTACCTAACTCATACTGTTTCAATTACCGGTACTGTATTCAACATGATATCACACATACTCATATACAAGTTAGATTCAACTGCATAAAGCGCCTGAAGATCTGGGTTTTATAATAGTGTTTATCAGGAATAATCTGCAGTACAAACAATACAGACCATGATCTGCTGGTGCTTTATGCGATGGTAGATCAGGATCTTTGTTGCATGCAGATGGATCACACTTAAAGGCAAGTATATATGGTATTTCTGCATACTTTATAAATGATTACCCCTCTTTCTGCTCAAAACACATCTAAAATTATAAATTCTATAAATTTTCAAGTACTCATGTCTTGATCTGGGTAAGTGGTTGAAAAAAATTGGTCTAAAACATGATTTTCTTGTAACCTACAACCAAGTATGTCTAAAGACTTTGTCAGTTAAACCAGCACCAAAAACAGATCTTACATGAGTTAAAATGGTGTGATCATATTGCGAAAGAAAATGAATGTCCAAAGTGGAGAGTTATCACTACATATGGATTTGGACTTTTTTTTAAATGTAGCTTTAACAATTTTTCAGTCATATTGCTATGATGTCTGCAGTGTGGCAGTTTATAGTGATGTCTAACACTGGGGCATCATGCCGCAGATATGTAGCATGATGTACCACCCAATCACATTATCCTGACACCTGGCTGACCTGAGTCCTAACACTAACCTCTTAATGTGGAGTGTCTAGCAGAGGCAGCTGTTAGTACCATTTTTATAAGTCTTTGGTATGACACGGCCAGGGTTCGAACTCATGATCTCCCACATCCGAGGCAGATGCTCTAACCACTAGGCCACAGGAGCAGTCTATCACTAAACATAAAGGAATCTAGACTGTTACAGTCTATGTACATGATGTGTACAACTTGTTTATGACATCATCAGGATGCATTATGATGAACTTAATTCATCCTTACAGTATTAGGTCAATACAGAACTGATTTAGTCAAGGTCACTTAAAGTGAAATTATAAAACAGGAAAGTAGCAATAACAAGATTTTCAAGATGGCTGCATCATTTTTATTTAGGACAAACTAGACCTTTGGATGCATGAGTGTAAAGTTTCATGCCAATCCTCCAAGTATTTTAGAAGAAGTAGCAATAGCAAACTTGTACTAACAAACATGGATGAAAGCCATCAGACAAAAGGCCATCCCATAAGATTTCCTGGTCTATGACCAGTAGGGTTAAAAAAATCCTTTGAGTATTAGAACAAAATTCTTCTTCTTAGGGTCTGTAACTAAATTCTGCAAGGGGTTGGGGGCATTGTGCCAGTTTATGAACAACATAGACCCTTATCTGCTGTCTCATGATGTGCCAATGCAGCACTCTCTGTTCATGTCCACCTGACATTATTAGGTAGTATAGTTAAAACATTCTGGTTATTATACACTGTATGATTTACTGTTATCATCAGTTACCAGATCAGGAA
This sequence comes from Megalonaias nervosa, assembly GCA_016617855.1. Taxonomy (NCBI): domain Eukaryota; kingdom Metazoa; phylum Mollusca; class Bivalvia; order Unionida; family Unionidae; genus Megalonaias; species Megalonaias nervosa. Next base: position 27,235 of record JAECUM010011665.1, on the reverse strand, counting down.
AAAATTGTATTAAAATTCAAATAAATATTTTCTTCATACTCTTAACTCACATTCATTAAAAATGACACACATTAATATATCAGCTGAGTTGGATGATGCCATCATAAACAATGTTGGATGACACCATAATGTTATTAATTGCATCCTTATCAATTACGTATCTACTTATGTACATGGGGAAATAGTGTAAAGTTACTTAACAAACAGCAAAAGCCATAATTTGCTGGCACATTATGAACAAGTAATTCTGGGTCTATACTATTTGCAGTTGCATGCAGGTTATAAATGTAGGAAAATTCAGTATTTACCATATATCCCCTCTTACAAGTCTGGTCCAAATGCAAATGTACTACCAGATCAGAGTTTACACTGTTTGCTCTGCTGCTTACTCCTAACAAACTCTATCAACCCAAATCTGCAGGTGCATAAAGGTGAAGGCAGATCTGGGTCTATGCAGTTTGCAGTTTCGATCTCATTTACAAGCGAGTACAAACAATATGGTCCTTATTATTACATGAACTCCAGTTCCTTATGACTGATATTAACTGTAAATCAGCATGGAAAAAAAATAGCTTGTCTCTCAGCAGTCAAGAATGATAATTTTATCAGTATCCCTTAAGGATATCCACAGTCAAGAATGAGAGTTTTATCAGTATCCCTTAAGGATATCCACAGAATGAGTCTCAGAAATGTCAAGATGTGAAAGATGTTTAACATTAAGTCACCTGAAAATTGTTGTTTACAACCCACAAGACCTGTATCTGTATTACTACAGTACAGACTCGTGTACAGGTTGAGACCAAATGAAACAATGTATATACCTGGATGTGCTTGATAATGATTCACCCTATTTATAAATGAATCCATCAAATGGATATAACAGTCCATAATAATAATAAGAGTCACCAGCATATTATAAGTCTGTCCATATAACAGTCCTCTATGTAGGTACCAGTAGAACATTGTTGATTCTGGAGATATACTGACCAATAGTTCTCACAGACCTCAATCTTTGGTCAAGGTATGCAGTCTTGAACTAAATTTAATTTGCAGAACTATTTTTTTCTTATTAGACTTACCAACACCGTGATCTTTTGACCCCTCAATCTATTGGTTTCTTTGCTACCGTAAGTGCAAGCCATCCACAAAGTTTGGACAAGGAACTTACTTTAAAACAAAAGTTGTTCTTGAAAACCATTTTCATCTGAGTCACAATGACCCTAATCTTTGACCTTTTAGCTCTAATCAACAGACCTCTTCTACTTATGATGGTGGAAAACCCAAGTCATTGTGCAGTAAATATATTTCTTCTTTCAGTTGCAGTAACATTGACTTTTAATCTTTTGACCCCAAATCAACAGGGATCTTTCTTACGGCAATGGAAAGCCATCCAATGAGTTTGATAACTGTAGATGGTGGACACTCCGAGTTACTGCGGAAACCACTGTTCTTCTTCAGTGGCAGTGACTTGACCTGTGACCTTAACACAAAATTGATAAGATTCTTTCTAACCACAAGCAAACAAGGTCTGATAACAGTAAATAGCGAATAACTCAGTTTATTAATTGGACAGAGAGAGATACATCATAACATAAAACACTTACACAAGGTGTGAAACAAATTTATACAATACATGAAGACTTGATGATAGCAAGTTGAATGGTTCACCATTTATTTCACTTGAAACTATGGACAAGCTGCCAACACAGTCTGGTGCTCTTGAATATGAAAAACATGAATTTTCTGTGGTTCAATATAATGTGTCTGTTGTTCACATCTTTCACAGTTAATGTACTTCTCCACAGTGTAATGTGACAGGTAGAGGCAAAATGAAATCAATGCCATTTTCAATCAGACATATGCAGAGACATGCAGATACTGCTGTAAATAATCAGCATGACATGCAAGTATCAAGTGTCTCAATAAAAAAGACCATTCAGTGCAATGCTGTATAAATATTTATCACTGCAACATTTCAAAGCACTCTTTTCCTCAAAGACAATATAGATTTTCCAGTTCTTCCATGTGTTTTGTGCCAAGGCTAATAATTCAGATTAGAGTAGCCATTAACTGTATATGGAGGAAATAGAGAAAACTGAAATTTATGTACAGACCCATAACAATAGCAACTCAGTAGTTATGTTTATACACATTAATTATTTACCATGAACATTCACCAATTTTTATAGTCCAGTATTAGGGCAGTCTTCTCAAGTTATCTTGGCTTTGTAACCATGAAGATCTACACTTGGAAAGCATGTTACCTACTGAAGTTTTTTGTCTCATTTACTTTAGTGACCATTCCGTGAGAACTATCTTCCCTTTCCTTTACAGACTGTCTGCCCAAATATTCATTTTGCCAGGAATGGGGCAAACCTGGGGGATAATTTGCTCCAAAGTATTCCAGTGAATGAGGTTCAAATGGACCAATCCTCCATTTATGATTAAATTCATCCCCATCTGGGGATGGAGTGAGAGCCGATTTCTCAGGGTTTGGCAGAAGGCCCAACCTGGTCAGTATATGCAAACAGCATGATAGATCTTGTGTGAGGGACTCTAGGTGGCCAAAGTAGATCAACCAATTATCAAAGTACTGGAGGATTGGGGTACCTAGTGACCTTATATGCACCACAACTACTTCCATGGCCAAACAGCAGCACTCAGCATGGGAAGACCTACCCATCTAAGTAAAACCAGAGGTACTTCATGTAGTGAGGAAAGACTGGGATGTGAAGGTACACATCCTGCATATTGATTCAGAACACCCATTGCCAGAGCTTTTGGCATTCCTAACTGATGCTGTAGACTAAATTTTGAATGGTTGGAATCCCCTTCCCTAATCTGGCATCTGTAAAGTGATTCCTGGTCCCCCATGGGATGAAGTGTGTTTGTGTAAGATAGAACAGACTTAAATCTAAGCTCTCTCCTCACTGGAAGGATCAATACTATGACCAACAACGGGTTCCAGGGACTTTAAAAATGCTGCCCCCCTTCCAGTTTGGTCAAATATTAATGGGAGAACGAATTCTCATAAAACGGTTGGGGTATTTTCAATCCAGAAAAGTACTAGCTATGCAACAACAACAGGCATTGCTGATATTACATATACCATGATGCATATAGGTATCTGACATTTTCTTGATATAATTTGAAGTAACTTTTAAAATTTTAATTTGGAATAACGAGACAACAAAAAATATCCCCTCCATCAAAATACCAAATTTCACCTTCAGAAACCTCTTCCATTGGTAATAAAAAGACAGGTCAGTAGCACCTGAGAATAGGTCCCCTGCCATTCCTTTGATAGTACTAAGACCTCAAGGGCTAAAGCAATGACTGGGGACCTCAACCTCAAGGGCTAAAGCAATGACTGGGGACATCAACTGCATATCAATAAGTGTTCAAAACAGCTTGGATATCAATCCCTGTATAATTCTAGTCCTAGGTATTTACATACCATGTACAAGTGTGGAATGTTATATAGGTAATCTCAGTATTGTATTTTGTTAAGCCATCACATTTATGCAACTCTGTATCCCAATAAGGATTGAGATGCGTGGATTTCTTACATTTATGGGGACATAGACAGTTTGTGGTGGTAACGGGCTAGCTCAAGATGCAACACTGTAAATCAGAACCATGATACAGTCTGAATCCTCGAAAAGTAGAGGTGTATAATATATCCATTATAAATATTGACCAAAATGTGCACAAGTCCTATCTTTACGCAAGGTGTAATATGTTAAGTAGAAAAAAATCTACCATATGTACTCTCTTACAAGTTGAGTCGAACTGCCAATAGCACAGACCCAGATCTGCCATTGCATAAAGTGCTGGCAGATTTGGGTCAACAATTTGTTAGGAATAATCAGTAAGACAAACACCTCAGACCCTGATCTTTGGCACATTATGTAACAGCAGATCAGGGTCTATTTCACTTGCAGTTGGACCCAACTTATTGATGAGTATATATGTATTGTCAACCAAATATATAAAACAAATGACAGCAGATCTCAGCCCGTATTGATCATAGTTGGGTGCATGCTATAAGGTACTGAAATGACAAATAAAACAATGAATTTTCAACAATATAAATCAATCTCAGTGATAATAGCTTTCAGATTCACAATTTCTGAATCAAGTAATCCATATTTTCTGATTCCCAGAATGAAATTCAACCATTAAGAATGACTAACATACTATGTACAGCAACAATAGAACGCTGAGACAATGTATCTATGGAAACAAAAAAATGGCAATAGTGTGAATTCTGCATGCAAATACTAGACTCCACAGAATTTTACATTTTCTTGTTGAAAAACTTACAAGCAAAAAGACAAAAGAGGAAAAGGTGTCAAACTCGAAATGAAACTCACACAAAAGTATGGAGTTACTAACCTGAATAATTTTGTGACGTACAACTGTGTTAGATGTAATACCCACACTATATGCACAAATAAAAGATTTATTTGGGTACACTTTGTGAGGTTGATTCCCATCGTAAAAAGGGCACACCAATAAAGTCCAACACTAAGTTTATATACATATTCATAGAGTCTGCTCCCTCTGGCTATTGTAAGCTCTTCAGTTTGGTGGGTTCATTCTCTCTCCCAACATGATCATGCTGAACCAGACACATGTAAGATCTCTTTCTTAGATATATTAATATCTCAACTTAAGATTTAAGAAGCCAAAAGGCAGGCATGGTTATGAAAATTTAACAGCTCCTTCCCTCCTATGTGGCCTGCAAGAATTGAAACCTTTGTGTCCATAATGTATATTTGTATAATTTTTACCAAAGAAGGTTATACCATGACCAGATATTACATCAAACAGGTGTTTATACCATAACCAGATACTACATCAAACAGGTGTTTATATCATGACCAGATATTACATCAAACAGGTGTTTATACCATAACCATATATTACATCAAACAGATGTTTATACCATGACCAGATATTACATCAAACAGGTGTTTATACTATGATCGGATATTAAATCAAACAGGTGTTTATACTATGATCGGATATTAAATCAAACAGGTGTTTATACCATGACCAGATATTACATCAAATAGGTGTTTATACCATGACCAGATATTGCATCAAATAAGGTAACAATATCTTCCTTTATAACTTGCTCATACATGAGGGCCCTGGGTGGGTGGGTGGCCGTTTGGTTGAGGGCCTTTATAGATCATCTCACCTCTGTCCATGTGAGTTTGAGTCCTGACTTGACTAATGTGGGCATGTGAGAAAGCTTGCCAGTTGCTTCCTGTTGCTCAATGGTTCTTCCTGGGTCATTCTGTGTTCTTCCACCACCAAATATAATGTCTGCCATGTATAGCCTATCATGTGCTGAAAAATGGCATTAAACCTCACAAAACCATCCAAATGTGTGGTCATGAATAATCCTACCAGTTTCTCTTTCTCTCCCCAAACATACACAAACACAACTTACTTCACTCCAACTTGAAGATTTTCTGGGTGTTTTAGCTCCTGCTTGTGGTTAAGCACCTTTTCGCTTTTGACATATTCTGATTTGGATGCCTCCAACAGCTCCACAGCACTCTTCCTGTGATGAGCTGGAAACACAACAAGGAGAAATTACACACCTGAATTACATATAGTCACCATTTAGCTTCAATTTGCCTGCTAGCTCCCCCATTCATTATAACTATTATCGCTCAAATAAAACACATTCTACTGTAAACAACACTGACCCAGATCCTAACTGCATAATGCACTAGTAGATCAGGGTCGTTATTGTTCATTCAAATTATTATTTCAAGCAAACTGTAGATCCTGATCTGCCTTCCAACCGTGCAATGGTGGATTTGGGTCTATGCGATCCACAGTTGAGTAAATATGGTAAAGTGCTTTCCCTTTAGCATTCATCAAGAAAATTTGCTTATCATATAATTACATGAATAACACCTGTGTTACACTACAGCTGTTCAAAAAAAGTGATAAAAATAGATTTACATACATTGAAACTCTTTTACAAAGGGCCTCAAAATGCCGTCATTTATGGATAGGTGTCCTTATAAATTATAGAAAGGTTGAATATGTAAATAAAATGAGTTTTGCCTTCTAAGAACTGGTACCCTTTATATACCCCAGGATCAGCCAATGTGGGTATTTGAGAAAGCTTCTCAAAATTTAAAACAAAATGTGTTTACAGCAAGGGAAAAAGATGTGCCATTCCTTGCAGGTCATTTAACATGGTGCCACTACCATGACAAATTTTACCATGCAATGGTACATGACTCTACTTTTACATGGTGTCACTATCACTGCACAAATTTTACTATGCAATCATACATGACTCTACTTTTACAAGCCATGACCCTTTTTACCATCAAAACTTCCATCTTCTGATTTTTCTGTAGCATGTCATTTTAAATTTCAAAATAAAACTATGGTCTTCCAAATTGTCTACAGAGTTGTTTCCCTTGCTTAAAGTTCTATCTTGGCTGTGATTTTGCGCCATTATCAATGGTCACTCAAATACAACCATATGCCGACACTGCATGGTGTCAAATAATTACAGCAAAATTTTGGATGTCTCCACATCCATCACGTTCCTGGTTGTGAATTCAGCCCTTAACCTACTGTGTATGTAATGTCGATGAATGGTGTATTACTAGTTCCATAGCAACCACCCAAGCAACAATGCAAATTAAGTTTTGCAAAAGGGGAGCAGCAGAATCTCTTGGCATGTCAGCATAGTATTGGCTATGTGGTGCTGACTGATGGTTTGGCTAGACCAGTGATACTATGCAATTCCACAAATCCATATTTAACATGGTGACAAATGATAACCATTTACACAAAATGCAAACAGACGTCTTCACATGAGGTGATTCACAAACATGTTGGTGACATTTTTTGCAGAAAATCACCCAAATTAATAAATCAAAGTGATACTGTCCAACACAAATGGTCAAAAGAGGTTTCCCTCTTTTTAACTGGTCCAAAACATGAACTGAATCAAATGCACCTTTTAAAAATGAAAACAGAATGGTAAAATGAAGTTAGCTGTACATGCATCATGGCTTGTTAAAACCATGATAAAACATCGAAGTCAATTTTTTACATCTAGTTCTCTCAGGATAAAGATAGTGCAATGAAGCAGAGGTAAATATAAAATTATTCCACTACATCCAGATGTACAAGTGATTTTCATTAGATGATTGCTTTGTAAAACAGATTCAAGTTGCCATTTCAAACCTTTAAGAACACATCAGCAATAAGTAATGACTGCAGCATCCTGGCTGGCACAAGAGTAAGGCAGCTTACATAAATTTAATTCAGTAAAAGAGTATCTTGAATGGACTGATCCTCTACTTCCAGTAAAAGAGTATCTTGAACGGACTGATCCTCTACTTCTAAGAATTCAAGACAACACTGTTTCTTCTATTTAACTGCCAAGTGTTGTAATAACCTCTGATATTTTTAAGCAATAACAAAATTTTAAAAGTAGTTTGCTGTGATGGCCATATTTGATGAAAGGTCAGCACCATTTTCATTTAGGCCCTATTTGACATCATTTGAAGTTTTTTGACGAAAACCCTAAGTAAATATGACAATCAATTCATTAATAGTAGCAATAACAAGATTCTTTAAGAGGGACACCATGGTGGCCATATTGGATATCAAATTGGTATCATTTTTATTTGGGCCAGGAATCTTCCTGTGAAAATCCCAGTAGATCTGACTTTCTGTTAAGGCGGAGTAGTGATAAGATTTTCAAGATGGCTGCCATGGTGGCCATACTGGACATCAGATTGGTACTACAAAACATCACAAGAATTCTTTAAGTGAAAACCCCATGATGAAATGACCATCCATTCAGGAGTTACAATAACAAGATTTTCAAGATGACTGCTGTGATGGACATAATGGATGTCAGAGCAGCACCCTTTTCATTACATCCAAACAGACATCATAAGGAGTCTCCTGGTGACAACCCTATGTCTGATATGACCATCCATTCAGGAGGGAAAGCAATAACAAGATTTTCAAAATGGCCACTAGCAGCACCAATTTCACTTAGGACCAACTAGATAAGAGGTCTTCTGGTGAAAACCCGACATTAACATGAGTCTCTTTCAAAAAGTAGAGATGGAAGTTGTAGTGGTGCTACTTGACAGAAGATCATCATTTTCTTTAGGACCAACTAAACCTAGAGACAAATGCATGTATAAAGTTAATGATAATCCTCAAAGTCATTTAAAAAAAGAAAACCAACAAAAGAAAAAACATAAAAAACCCTCAAAAAACTTGTGGTAATAAATGGATGGATTATGTATGACAGGTGACAGACAACCCTTAACAAGCCATCCCATAAGCTATTCTGCTCTATGAACAGGCCAGCTTATGAACAGTGGAGGAACTTTTTGATTTCCCTTCATTAGGACTGACAATTTTTCACTCACAATCCATCTTAAACATAAAATTTGTCTGTGATTTACTAGTAAAAGGTGGACAGTTACTTTCACTGAATATGGGAAGAGTGCTGATATCATTTAAAAAAATGAAGAAAGAAGTTTTGATGCTGCTTTATTTGCATTCATTATTATGAATTGCATAATGTAAAAGTACAAAAGAACAAAAAGCATTTTTGTAATAAATAATATAAAAAACAACACAAATCATGCGAAATACTGGCACATTAAAATCTGACCTGGCACTTTTATACAATATCACTGAATTGTAGACTGAACCATACTTGGTTTGATTGAGGCATAGGTCAAGCCAAATTTGTCCATTATCATATATCATTATCTCATATGTATTTCTGAAGTTGGCTGAAAACAGCTAATCCCATGCCTGATGTTCACATGCTTCCTAATGTGTAACTGAGCCTTTAAACAAACCTATGTCACAATAATTATAATACATGACTTAAAGATAACCTTGCACTTGCAGAGAGGGTCAAGGTTATGTCAAGCATTAAGATATCTGAATACTGTTTCTAGTTGGTTAGTGAGTAACCTTGACATTTGACCATTTGATCTTTGAATCAATAGGGTTCTCAACTGCATCCTAACTCACATGCAAAGTTTGATGAAGGCTTGTAATGCATAATTTATCACCAAGGAAACTATATTGTTAATGGATGAAGCTTAACACTGTGTGCTCTGCCTGTGGCAGGCATATGAAAGCTTCCTGTTATAACTTGATATATTCCTCCCTCCCTTTGTTTTAATGTAAACCATCCTAGTTGTTACCAAGATTTCTCTACATTTTTAATCCTAAGAGGGACTTCCATGGCTACATTTTCAATCCCAAGAGGGACTTCCATGGCCTGCACATAAGGAAAATATAGTTGTTTTATTTTCCATGGGTGACAACCCCACCTTTAGGGTCTTTAAGAAAGACTGCCTTTTTTCACTCACTGGAGGCTGTCACAGCCCAAAACTATGCAACTATTGTTTACCCCTGTTTTCCAATAATTGAAGTTTCATCACAAAAGACAGAAGTACTGAACCAATGGAGTGTCATTTCTTGTATATTCGTTGTGTCGTGCAACATTTGTCACTTGCCACGTAATGAGTAATTATAAATTTATCTTTAATCTCAGAAAAAAGTAAATGTGAAGATTGTTTAAACAAAAATTTAATCTTACTAATATCAAGAAAATTCATTTACTTTTCACCCACCCACCCACCCACCCAATCCCAATCAAGCTAATATGAATGTACCAAAAACAGAACTTCCCAGTAATATAACTGAAATAATATGTACAGTACATGTTGCATTTGTTTATCAAGCATGTATCATGCATGATGATGCAAAGGGCTTATATCATGCAAAGATGATAATGCAAAGGGCTTATATCATGCAAGGATGAAAAGACGTAGTCAGGCAAAGTTCTATAAATAACATAGCCTATGATAAATGATTGTACACACCATCTGGTTATCATAAATGACTTGGCTTGAGATAAACCTTTTAATCAGCAATAAATAAAACCATCCTCTCATGGTAACAAGGTTCCAAGAAGATCTTCTTTTTGGTATACTGTATTTATTTGCCTGAATGCTTTTTAAATTTTGGTTTTATTGGCCAAGTTGAAAAATATTTTAAACCAAATGTTGACATACAATGGACAAGATATATGGAAATTGAAGGGCCATATTACAAACTTACTTGTCTTATATAGTCATGTAACTAAAAACCAATAAAAAGAAATGAACAAACAACCAAAATTAAGTATTATTCTAAAATCTGGTATTTCATTTCCAATAATTCTTGACCATAGATACATGTTAAACTTATATCTTGTTGTATATATCTTTGATACAAGATGATAAATTTATACCTTTTGTATATATCTTTGATTCAAAAGTGACACTGGATCCAAAAATAGATTCTGATCAATAAATGTGTATATGACTGCAGTCTACTTTTCATACTAAATGAATTTATTTTATTTTCTGTGCCATGATACCTACAACCCCCATCACTTCCATGGTCCAGGAACTGGAATGTAACAAAGCAGTTGTAATCATATTCTTTTGAGAACAAGTATTCAATAGTATGTACTCAGTATATGCAGGCAAATCCCAATGCTTGTTTATATATTGCCTACTTCAACCCTTCCCCCTACCCCCTTCCCACTAATTGATCATGATTCAGGCATTGTAACCCAAACTCTCAACATGAACAGTATGTACCTCCATGCTTTGACTCAGCTGGGGTTCGAATCCGTGACCTTCTGCATCAAAGGTGGACATTCTAGCCACTAGGCCATGGGGGAGGGGGGAACAGACAGAAAGAACACCCACCCACCCACTCACCCACAGAATCACTCTTGTATATGGTCAGCAATTGGGGAAATAAAATACCAAGTTTGATGAAATCCCAAACCAGCAGTTTATGAGGAGACAGGGTAATGGACATCAATGAATGTATTACAGCTGGATGGACAGATATAGATGTAGATTTACAATTTCTTGAAAAATCAGTGTATATGCAGACAGAAATGAGGCTGAAAGAACCCCTGCAGACAGTCTGGTTTTCTTTAAAGACACCATCTGGAGAACGCTTTGTATACATATCAAAGTAATTGGCTGCCAACAATTTTATTTGAAGGTTTCACAGTACAGGTACATGTAATTGAAAGAAGCTTCAACTCCAGACATTTCTGGCACTAAAAGGATCACAGGAATACAATCAGATTTTTTGGCACACCTAATGAACAGGTGTGAAAGTAATTCCAGGTAACTTTTACTGGCTATCAGTTCAGGTATATTTGGATAAGTTTATTTTCACCTGCTCTGTTTCAGAGCATATCATTACAGAACAGTACACAAGATCATGTGCCATATATAACACTGAAATATCAGTTACCTCCTGTTTGTCTCAGTGGATTCAGGCAGACCAGGGTCTATGTTCTACTAATTATACAAGAGTATATACAATACATATCAGGATACTGTGATATAACTTGTTCACTGCTTCAGAACAGAATAATACAAATATATTGTATAAACAAGAAGAATTATTACAGTAATATTTCTCCTGTGATATAACCCTGTGAGTCTGTTGCTGAGATGCAACCCCAGGGGATGTGCCTCGTGATACAACCCCAAGGGAAGAGCCTTGTGATACAACCCCAGGGGATGTGTCTTGTAAGTTTGGTGACAGTTGGGAATAGACCTGTCAATAACAAGGAACTTTAAAATTAAATATTTCCAAAGTTCTGCAAAAGTTGCAGATGGAATTATTATCAAGCATGGGTCTTATATACGAGAATTATGGTAAAAAGCATTGCCATGACAAGAGTCCCTCGAATGGACTGATGTGCTATTGGGCAAAAATAATTTCCAGCAATCCAAATCTTCTCTCTTCATACTGCATCAACCATTGGCAATATAACAATATCTCCTGTATCTACAGCTCCACTATCTATTTGCATACAGCTAAACCGATTTGAACTGATTGCTCTAAGCATTTACCTAATTGGGAATAATTATCGTGGCTTCCGTATAGACCTTTCCTGTAGACAGTGCTTACATAGTTATCTACTCCTAGCCGATAGGTGTCAGCAACAGCATCGGCCATTAAGGTGCTGATGAAGCCTGGTTACCGAGCATGCACACTTTGAACTTTTGACTAGTTATGGTAACAGATATGTTATCCTTACACTTATTTCAAATTCCTTAAAAATTCATCACATGTAACTAATACAACCAATACGATCTGAATGTCATTTAAAGCAGATTCGTTATGCACAAATTGATCAATTTTATGTATTACTCTTTGTCCTCTATTGAGAGACCATCTCTCTGGAGATTCTGCAATTGCAATAACTCAGAGCTATAAAGATTCACATTTTGCTGTGTGCATCTAAAAAGAATAAATTAATTTAAATATTTTTGCTGTGATACTGTTAACAGATATCTCAAAACAAATAATATAAACTGTGATGGATAAATCAATAAAAATATAACATTGTTTTATTACATATATTTATTCAATTTATCTACATGTAATATCTGCACTATAAACAATTTACTTTTATCTGCTTCATTCTTTCTTCCATTCACTTTTTTCTCAGTGATCATAACTACACAGACGTACTGATACACGCTCATTATTCTAACTGATACAAATATTACACACTGAAATAACAATTAAATAATCAAGTATGACACAGTGCAGCAGTTCTGACAATAATTTAGCAATTGATAGTTTTGGTTTGCCTCTTAGAGAAGGTGTATTTTACAGGAAGGGGTGATGTTGATAAGAATTTTTCAACTGGCGGCATAGTTTGTTTCTTTAATTACTGAGTAAACAAGGTTACAGGATATGCATGATAAAAGCAAATGTCTTGTCTCTCGTTATCAAATTATATTGTAAGCAGGAAGTGGTGGTTTTGGACAAGAATTTAGCAGGTAAAAAGGTCTTATTGCACAAGTACTAGATTTAATAGGACCAGTAAATCATGGTCCTAATTCATGCAGTAAGAAGACTTAAAAAATTATGCAACTCATATTGTAACTTGCTGAACTTCTCCTTTTCATGACTCAATAAAAATAATTGTGACAATTTAATCTCTGACTTTTTATCATACAGAATTGTGACTTCTGTCCTTTGACCTTCAGTCCTACAATCGGGTCTCTACGTCACTATCTCTTCTCTCCCTCTCATTGCACCATGATGTTAATAGGGCTGTAATTCAAGGAGAGGGGAGGGACATTTTAAAATACTTTAAAAGTGCTTTCTTGTCAGGTCAGCTAAAACTGCATCATTCTCAGGTTTAAGTTGTTATGTGTACTTTATCTGAAAGACCATAACTGACTGATGATTGTAATATCTGGAGCACGTGTCAGAACTATTTTGCATTTCGCATTCGCAGATATAATGTGTCATCATTTTGTTTATTTTTATCCAAAAGCAGATCTTATGATTGTTCAGTGATTTGAGTGTTATTTAAAGCAATTGATCATATCTGAAATTTAAGGACCAGACTCGATCTGGTCCACTAAAATGGGAATAACTGGGAAGAAGACTTAATCGGCATTGCCCAGGGATTATATTTTATTAATTTTCTGATCATGCTAATTGTTTGTAATTTGGAATTACTTTTATCCATTTTACTACAAAACATCACTTATCTACACACATAAGCTTTTCTGTTGGCATGACTACTGGAGATAATCGCTGGTATTCAGAATCAACACATAGGAAATAAAATCGTCTCTTAGGCAAACCACAGAGGTGACTCAGTACCTTAATGGTGGACGGTCACGTGATACGAATAAGGCAGCGCCCATGAAAACAAAAACAGAAAGGTCTCTACAATGAAATGTATCACAGGTTTCTTAATTTAACTTTTCATGTTTTTCTCTTTTGAGTCGAGGCTGATGGACATTATGGAAGTGGGCTTATAGAATACATATCAGGTCATGTAACAAGTTCTCTAGTTTGTCAATTGATTTGCTTGCTAGGGGCAATAACTCTCTCATCCACAAGAATGCACTTGTTCCAAACATTGTTATGCCCATCTACACATGCCAAGGGTCAATGTGGAACCAAGTGGATAAATGACGTTTGGCTAGCAAAGATGCATGAATCCAGAATCAGGCTTTTCTTCAGTCCTTTTATTCTTTTAACTGCAGAACGTTTAAGCTGTCTCAGATATTCCAAGATATTAAAATTGGAACAAAAAATATTTTCTCTTGTTTGAGTTAACATGTTCACAATAGTCTGCAAATGCAGCATGTAATTTTTGTCATGGCCATGGGAAATGAATCTGATATCATTGATAGATCAAGAAATTTAAATTTCTCAGACATATTGGGTTAAATCTATAATTAATATCTTCTGACAAAAAAGGAAGTTACTTAAGTGGCAATATTCAAAGTATTATAAAGATATGTCCACAAACTGGGTTAGTACTAGGAGTATAGTAGTTTGACCTCACCCATGGAAAACTTTTGGCGGCATGCATAGATGCTAATACAGATGCTAACTGTGGAAAACTTCTGCAACTAGTAATGCGAGGGTGTGATAGGGTCTGCATAGTCAACGTCTGTGGTGGCTAGCACTCCTATTCAGAGACATAACCCAGTCCATATGAGCATACTTGTTTTTGTTGGTGCATTTCAGCTACTCTGCAGCATCACTGTCAATGGTCAAATCAATGTATTTCATAAATTCAGGCATATTAAAGAAAATATCTAAAAGTGTATTCATACAGGGTTTTTAAGTAGTGTACCCCACATGGCAAGGCATGGTGGCACTGCTACTGATCATTTGAACTTGCTAAAGTTGGTCTCACCAAAGCAGGTCAGGTAGATATTCATGGTCACCAGATATAGGCAGGTGAAGTCTGGATTATCAATGTCAGCCTATTTGTGGGCTTTGTCCTAGTTGGTTGAAAGATATGCAACATCTTCATCTTTTAAAAAAACCTTATCATCCAAGATGTGCTAGTCCTCCTCCCAAAATATACTGTGTCCATATCGTCATTATCCATTAGTCTGGTGCATGGCTACTGACTTACTTGCTGCCTTGTTGATGGTCTCAGTGGCATGTACCTTTTTGCATTCACTTGGATCTCATTCTTGACCACTTTATACATGTTATGCTCATTAAGAAGGAGCTGGAACTCGTCTTCACAGATGACATTGTGCCTGGGACACTCAGTCCAGAATTGTGTTAAGCTTGGCCTTGGCCAAAACATGAATTTTGTCATGTTTCTTGGCCTTTGTGGCAAGCTTCCAACTGGCATCAGCCCATGCCAGAAACTGCAGATCATAGGCCAGGGGCACAATTTCAAGGCTGACAGCAATGGAGGCAGTGATGACTGTGGGTAACAGGGCTATCTCTGCCAAACCACCTCCCACAGAAACACACAATCAGGGCACCATCAACCCTGTGAACCACATCAGCAATGTGCCAGTACTTTTTGTGGAGTCTCTCCTGCCTTTTGGTCTCCACTCAAAGGACAACATCCACCTCCAACATTCTTTCATTGCAGAAGTGTTGTGGATCATTGAGCTGTGGATACAGAGTCATAGCACTCTGATGAGCAGTGCGAGGCCTGGCTTATTGGCAAACCCATGGGTGCATGCCTCCAGCTTTCCACCATGGCACAGTCTCACCTATGCTGGCACAATCATTTGTGTGGACCTCCAGTAGGTTGGTTTGGCTGAAGATGTGCAGGCAAGTGGTATGTCTGCTTCTTGTACAAGTTCCTGCTGTTTTTGTATATCAGGTAACCAAAGCCTTCAATACAGATAGAGTAGTTTTTGTTGGCTTTGCCTTCAACTTCAGGCAATAGAAGCACGTCAACAGCATGTAGCTTTACTTTCTTGCAGTGTACAGCAGGTAGAGACTATTCAGCCAACTAAAGACATTGACCATGATTCCACATTGAGGTGATGCTGGAAACCTTCATTAGGAAATCAATCCCATCAAACTCAAGCTCGCCCAGGCAGGCTGTACATTTCTGACTGGTTGATATGCAATGGCCCATTAAAAACTGCAGTTGTCAGCATTTTTAACATTACTCACTCAGCAAGACATATTAAACTTCACTCATGGAATGGGTGGTTCTAGTTCTACACATAATGTGAAGTGCCAGCCACTACCCTTGTGTATGTAATTTTCAATGTGTCAGGCTGTAAGGGTTCAAAAGTTTTAAGAGATTTCGTAGTACATCTGTTGGGGTCTGCGTGACACACACACACACATTAAGATTGATTTAGTGGCTAGGATTGCCATAGCTTGACAACCTGTATAATTAATCTGTTTTGTTTTGGGGCATGACCCAATTAATTAGGACCTGCTTTTTAACAATTAGAACAGACAAGAGGGTGCAATGTTAACATGAGGTCATAGCGGTAAGTGCTCTAAGTGACATTCACCAGGTGACAGTATTTTAGGAAGTTGTGTGTCCATTTGAAACAGGTGTCATAAAAGGATATTTTCCAGAATAGTTATTAATAAAGATGGGCTAGAAAAAAAATCTGACTTCTATCGGACTGATAAGATTTTTGGCGGGTAAAGCAGTAATCTGGATTGGCTAAGCTAAATGACGGGTATGTTCCCTGATGAAATTTCAGGGGTTTTAGAATAGCTCCCATCACAGAATTAAGCAGTCTAAGTTCTGCAAGGAGGCAAGAAGCTGACACTGGGAAATAAGAGATTTCTCGTTACATTGTGTCAGGAAGTGAGGGACATGGAAAAGGGGAGAGATCCTACTTTATAAGGAGGTATAAACCTTGGATAAATCAAAATGTTAGTCTCAATTGCACATAATGTATGTTTAATGATATAAGTTTGTAAATATTGTTGAATTTATTCATTTTAAATTCATACTTCACTTTCCCACTGTTGGACACATCACAGCGTTAAGGCATGCTTGCCACTACAGCAGTTGTGGCCAAAATAGTTGCCAATACCCTATCAAAAACTCTCATTACTAGCACTTTATATGACTAGCTTCTATGCTGGTCACCAAAAGTTTTCCATGGATGAGGCCAAACCACTATTCTCCTACTACTGGGTTTGAGAAAGAATATACACTCATAATTGTTTGTGTTATCATGCTCACAAGACAGTAAGGTTAAAACAGTGAGTCATGACCTTTGACCTTAAAATCAGTGTCACAGTGCTGACTATCAACTTGGTCACTGGAATGCAAATAAATACATGTGCTCAGAACCTCAATGAAATGTAAAACTGCAAGCAATAACTACTAATTTGACCCCAGGGTCAATTAGGTCTGGTTTTCAAAACTAATTCAAGTGCCAATATGTGCAAAACTTGAATGAAAACTAGACACAAGATGAACAGACTTATGGATGTCGGACAGACAGACAGACAGACAGACTACTATGTCTTGCCTTTTTTTAGACAATTTATTGTACTTTAAAGTTTGAAGTTTTATACATTTTATTATGGTCATAAATTGATGAACTAATTAGATTTACACATTTTATTATGGTCATAACTTGATGAACTAATTAGATTTTCAGGCAGTTACCACTACTTTCCTTCCCCCAACCAAAATTTTTTAACTTTTTGGACTTTTACTGTTTTTAAATACAATTTAGGCTAACGATTAAGCAAAATCTACCCAAGGTAGAAAAATGAAAAATTTGGTAGTCAGATTAAGCAAAAGCTACCTAAGGTAGACAACAAATGAATTTGGCATGCAGATTTGTACATTACCTAATTATATTTGAGGTCATTCAGTTTTTTTATTTGCTTTTCTTAACCTTTTTTAAGTTAACACCTTTTTACGACGTTTAAGCAAAAATCACATGAGGTAGACAAATTAAATCTGGTACTCATAGTTTTATTTGCATGTAGATGAAATAATTAGATTTTCATGCCATTATATCAATTTTTTAATTATAAAAAATGTTTACATTTCTTAATTTTTTGGGGAAACTGGAACTTCTGGGACTGCAGCAGGGGCATACATATTTTACAAACACAAAAGCGCAGTTAATAATCAATTACCCCCACATGAATTTAAAAGCTTTGAGATTGCAATTACATGGTAAGTAAATATTTCTTTAGGCTTTAGTCCAACAAAGACTATCATTACTTGTCATTAATTAGCTTCAAAAAAGGTGAAATCATGCAAAGAATGTGTAGTTAGCAAATATGAAAATATGATAGCAATGACAAATATTTAGTTTATTCAAAATGAATTTATTCAAATTTTCCACCAACATCAATGTTAACTGTTAAAATATCAACCTGTAAGCAATTTGTAAAGCACTTGTCATCTTACTGGATCTGATTAATGAGAATTACTTGTTTCCACATTTTTCTGCACATGATATGAACTGAAATGAATGGTCAAATTATCCCATTACTTAGATATAACTAACATAATTTGACAGATGCTGCATGATGCATAACAATCCACATTTGCTGTATTGAAAATCCATTAAAAATACCAGTCAAGAAAGGTATATGGGATTTGTGAAGCAAAAACCTAATACACTAAGGCATGACTCAAGGGCTGCACTGGATGAACAGGAATACCTATTGTAATCAATCAATCAATCAATCAATCAATCAATTTATAAATCAATAAATAAATCTATAAATCAATCAATCATTAAGTCAGAGTCTATTCTGCAGATCTAAGAGGAAATTATAACATTTTTAAAAAGGAAATAATCTGTGCCTAAAAGGGTCAGTGTACTTACTGTAAGTAACAAAGGATGTCCAATTAATTAACAATAGAAAGCTACAGGGTTTGAGAAACTGCAGGTTAAATTGATATTTAAAAAAGTAGCATAAATGAAGAAACCCGGACACTGGGAGTCAGAGTGGTCTAAAGCACTCATCTTTCTACCAATCACTGACGCCTCACCTCTGTTCACGTGGGTTCGAGTCTCGGGCTCAGTCAATGAGTGTGGCTTCCTGTGGGTTTGTAGTTCTAACCAGAGTTTTCCCTGGTTCTTCCTCCACCAGTTATACTGGCCACCATGCATAGCCTATCACCATGCATAGCCGTTCTTTTGCTAGCCTATCTTGTGCTAAGAAATGGTGCTAAACCTCAAAACAACAACTAAACAAACCTCTAGCTTTTAAGAGTTCAAATGACAAATGACATAAAATTAAAAAAAGAAAATATCCCTCAACATCAGTTCCAGCAAGGTTTTTAGTGCCCTGGCCTGAATTGTATACAAAATCTGAATTATGAATTTTAACAGTCATGAAAATTTCAATTACTGTCAAGCACATTTTCAGATTTATCCATCCCTTAAATGAATGCAGTACTTTGTTTTACAGCAAGCTTGTATTACTGTATGGGGCACAGACAGACAGACAGACAAATGCTCTGGAGAATGATGTACCATAATTCTTTTTTAATAACCACATGCTTGATGACAACACTATCCCACAGAGGTTACATAAATTTTGGTAAACATTTCTTTCAAGAGAAGTTTATGTCTGATGAATGTAACCCCATCCCCTACATTCAAAAAACTTACAAGGCTGACCCCTGACCCTATCATGGCCTGAAATACTGCTACAGCCCTCTTTCAATGTAAGCCCTTCATTATAACATGATTCCAGTTTACAGCACTCTCTCACATTAAGATCCTTCATTATAATGTGGTTCCAATTTACAGCATTCTCTCACTATAAGGCCTTTCATTATAATAAGGTAATAGTTCAAACTGCTGCATTTAAAAGTCCATATATATCATGCAAGCCAAGTATAAGCAATGACCACTTGGAATATTTAAAAGAAAACAAATAATATTATCAACAACTATCATGAGTAATCCAAATAAAATAAACAATGCATGGGAAATTTTTGTGCTGGACTACTATGCACCAATAATCTCTTTTATGTCAATACTGGTGCAACATAATAAATCAAATGCTGTATCAAAACAATGACAGCTAACAGTATCATGCAAGGAGTGGCACTGGGTTTCCTGTATTGGAGATTAAGTGCAGGCCCATTTGTCATTGAATCTTCATGCCTTTCATCTTGATAAAACTTTAAAACTACCATTCTATACATGTATTCAACTGGTGTCAAGAATTCTGAGCTGATAATAGGATACTCAAAGAGTTGCACATAACAGAAACAGAATTAGACTTAAGGCAATAATAAGAGTATGAAAAACATTTACACTCAGAAATACTGTCAAACTCAATATACTGTCAAAGTTAATATATTGTCAAAATTAATATATTGTCATATTTAATATACTGTTGATATACTCTCCAACTTAATATACTGTCAAACTTAACATACTCTTAAACAAAATATACTGTCAATATACTCTCATATTTAATATACTGTCAAGCTTAATATACTCTCAAATTTAATATACTGTCCAACTGTCAAACATAATATACTGTAAATATACTCTCAAACTTAATATACTGTCAAAGTTAAAAGACAACAAGATCTGTCAGTAAGCAAGTACTTATGGAAAATAGTCCCCACAAGAGAAACTTCCAGGAAGCACTATCAACTGATACTTTTTTGAGAGGTACAAAAATCTTCATGGGTTTTGTGGTCAATACAAACCAGGAATTTATAGATAAAATAAACAAGTATTCATCTGTAAAGACAATGACTCCCCCCTCCTTGAGATTCACATCCAGACATTTTAAAATACCAAGAAAAATGTCCTTTTCCATCAAACCACAAAAACGTCATGAAAATAAACCAATTCATATTATGCATACTTTTGTTTGTGACACATCATCTACTAATAATATACACAACACACCATCTACTGATGATACACATGACACACCATCTACTGATGATATACACGACACACCATCCACTGATGATACACATGACACACCATCTACTGATGATACACAAGACACACCATCTACTGATGATACACATGACACACCATCTACTGATGATACACATGACACACCATCTACTGATGATACACAAGACACACCATCTACTGATGATACACATAACACACCATCTACTGATGATACACACAACTCATCATCTACCAATAATACACATGAGACACCATCTACTGATGATACACATGAAACACAATCTACTGATGATACACATGATACATTCTCTTCTGATGATATATATGTTACAGTCTAATGATAATACATGTGAAACACCATCTACTGATAATAGATGTGACAACGACACACCATCTACTGATAATATACCATTGTATACAACACACTGTCTACTGATAATACATGTTTGTATGTGACGTACCATCTAGTGATACATGTAATACATGTTTGTATGGGACACTACATTCACTGGTAATATACATGTGAAATGTCAACTGATAATACCACTATGTAGGTGACACACCACTTTCTGATAATACACATACAAATAAAGTCTCATGAAAGTATCTGAAATTGTTCAAAATATGAAAATGGCAAAGAGTTTTTAAAAAGGGGGAGATAACTTAGAAGTTCCAATCCATCAAAGCTAACTTTTTCCATGCAAAGTCCTTACACACATGCATAGGAAGCTTAACAAAGATATTTCAGGAGATGTAAATGACATAAAAATGTGATGAAAGTGAACAAATCATAAAGATGCATACCAATATGAATACATGTTTAACAACTGATCCAATACGAACCAGATTATGTTCGAGTAAACATGTTGTAAAAATAGGGAGATAACTCCTAAATTACTTTACTGACAAAACAAATTTCCATATGCATCATACCACTAGTTACGTTACAAATGCATACTAAGTTTCATGAATATATCTTATACAGTTTAGGAGATATGAACATGACATAAAAGTGTGTTGGAGCAAACACAGGTTGTAAAGACCGGGAACCAACTCCTGAAGTACTTGAATGACAAAGACCACATTCATATGCAGCACACCAACTAATCATAGTACACATGCATACCAAGTTTCATGAATATATCTTGTACAGTTTAGGAAATATGAATATGACATAAGAGTGTGCTGGAGTAAAACCTGGGAGCCAGCTCCTGAAGTACTTTATAGACAGAGTATATATTTATATGCAGTACACGCACTCATCATAATACAAATGCATACCAAGTTGCATGAATATATCTCGCACAGTTTGGGAGATATGAACCAGACAAAAAAGTGTTAGAGTATATGCAAGTTTTAAAAATGGGAAGATAGAGTACTTCAATGACAAAGCCCAATTATATCTAACACAGCATCGTCCATACTATGTTTCACAAAGATGTTTCAAATGGTTCTGGAGGTATGAATGGAGATGAAAGTGTGATGGATTAAACACAAGATTAAAAATGTAAGGATAATGCTTGAAGCATGTCACTGATAAAGTCCATTTTTTAAATGTATAAAACAAACCAGTTATCCATAATACATATTTCAGGTCAAATTTGAGTTGATGTCCTTTGACTATCACATGGAATAAGATACAAGCATCTAGATCAAGTTGATGTACTAATGATGTATACTCTAAACTATTATTTCACAATAAAAAGCCTAGATTCTATGTTGTCTTTAACTTTGATGCCATCCATATACTCTCTTCACACAACCTGTGTTAGGTGACATCATCCTTGATGATTTCAGATCATCCCTGAGGAAAAGTAGTATTTATCATGCGTTGAATAATTACTTACCATGCATACCAAGTTTCATGAATATATCTCAAACACTTATGGAGATATGAACAGAACACAAAAGTGTGATGGAATTTTGTTTTGGTGCTTCAGGGCATGGCAACATATTAAGTTGGTTATTTAGGGCATGGCAACATAATAAGTTGGTTATTTAGGGCATGGCAACATATTAAGTTGGTTATTTAGGGCTAAGGCAACTGGAATAAAGTGCCGGGCCCAAGGACATACCACGGTAGCTGGTCCAGGTTTATCCGATGGTATGATTCGAACTGCACCTCTCTGATCATAAACTGACAGGCTAACCTATGAGCCACTGCAGCTCCTGTGTTCATGGATTATAAACACAAATTAAGAAATACAGGGGGAGATAACTTCAGAAGTACCAAAGTGATAATGCCCATTTTACATACAATACACCTTCTAGTCAAGATACCAAACAGATGTGAAACAGACATGACAAGCATGACTGAGGGACAAAAGGAAAGCTGAGTTCATTATACCTGGGCAAATGAAGTTGGGGTTGGGTATGGTGGATGGGGTGGTACAATTAAAAATTTCAATGCTGGGACAAAGTGGTGAGGTTTCAATTCAGTACAGAACAGTTAAACATATAACTGCTTTTTGCTGAAGTTGTACCCACAAGTTGTACCCACAAGTGAAATAATTAAACATGTGTATGAAAAGAAGGACTTAAAAGATCATACATAATAGACAGCAACTGTATCCTGCCAAAATGAAAGCATACACAAACAATCTCAAAATTCAAAGAGATCAATTGATTGCAAAAATAGGTAATAATAATGGTATAAATAATGATCTCATAATTAAGGATGTTCTTTACAACAGCATTATTTAAGTTCTATGTAATTTTTCCAGCTGCAGCAACATTTCACAGTGATGCATGCATGTACTTAACATCTGCACAAGACATTAGGAAATGTATGTACAGATCAGCTTCCAATTCTACTTTTATGACTTCCTGTTTTTCCTGATCAAGCTGGTGGGCAGATTCAAGTTTATTATAATCTTTATCTGCTTCATATTTGGAACACATAAATCAACCCTTGCTCCATAACACACACCACAAAGGAAACTCACCTCAATTCACTAAATTCACTGAATTTAAGCCATCCCAAACACTATTATAATATAATCCCAGACTGAAATGCCAATCAACTCACCATTAATGAGTATCCAAAAACGATCAAAGCTGTTTTGCAACCATTATTTCTTTGTCAGCAAGCTGATGCAAAACTGAGACTAACTGCACAGAGATGTTCTTTACCAGATTCAGTTATTCTAAAAGGTCCTCCCCCTGCAGGTCTAGGGATGTGTAGCAGGCCTAATGCATCCTGGACTTGCATGTCATACAAGGTGACTAATGTTGGCAATCTTATTTGCCTGGGATGTATCTCAGGTTGATGGTGCAACAGAAAAGGTCTTGGGCTTTTTTTAATGAATTTACAATTTTTTGACTCCTTTTGACTCTCTTTGTTTTCTATGCCTTATTTGTAATATATAAACTTACTCCATACCATATAGTCAGAATTGTGCTGATATGCTTTTTATCCCTGACTATACATATTTCGCTTTGGAACAGAGCTGACTGATATCTTGTTGACCACTCAACTCCTTGTGAACATAAACTTCCTTGAGAACAAGGACCTGGTCAAACTCAGACTTAATCTCCATGAGATATCTAATTCTGTGCTGAAGTGGGCAATCCTAGATTTAAGATGCGACAATGGATGGAACACATGACTCAAATTTAAGTTTTGTTTCATTTATTAAAAGTCACAGAATCAAATGGTATTTAAAATTCAAGACTCAAATATCAGTTGCATCACTTCGACATAGAATAACTCATTGGTCTTGTATCACAGTGTTGGTATGCCTTTTGGACAAAATTACTCATTGATTTGGTATTGCAGAGGTTGCATGTAATTTTGGACAAAAAAAATCATCAAAATGTTTATTTATGAAGATATTTGTTTGAAACATTTATAAACATCAAAGTTTTAATGTAATGATATCATATATTTAATTATATTCATATGGGTTCAACTTGAGAAGGGCCTTGAGAAACACTCTGCAGTTATAAGAAAAAATGAATGATAATTTATTACTCAATCAGTTTTACAATATAAGGAATAACTTATTAAAAAACCTTGAGGAAAACTCAATCAGCTTGACAAAAGAAGGAATGACTGATGAACTGAGCTTTGAGAAACACTCAATGGTCTCCTACTCCAACTTGCACTTGTTACTATTATTCCCTGATTTCCTATTTTTAATGAAATCCAATAATTATTATTTTAATGAAATCCAATAATTATTATTTTAATGAAATCTAATAATTATTATTTTAATGAAATCCAATAATTATTATTTTAATGAAATCCAATAATTATTATTTTAATGAAATCTAATAATTATTATTTTAATGAAATCCAATAATTATTATTTTAATAAGGTCTGCATGAACCCCTTAACCTCTTAAGATAATAAAAAGCAATGTCTGTTAGATTTTTCTCTGTTCACTGCCTTATATAGAATTTGTAGTAACAATAATATAAAAAATTATCTGAACATTTAGAACCTCCAAACCTCACCCTCAAAAGCCTGACAAGGTCCTTACACACCCAAAAAGCCTGATAAGGTCCTTACACACCCAAAAAGCCTGACAAGGTCCTTACACACCCAAAAAGCCTGACGAGGTCCTTACACATCCATTCATGGCATAAGATCATGAACTGAAACAGTTTCAAGGACTGATTAAGATCAATTTATATGCAAACATGAAAAACATGAAATATAAACTGGAATCAAACCACCATCGTTTGACATTGGATAACAATAGGTCAGTAGGTATTAATGACGAAATTAGTAGGACTGATCTGTAAATGTTAACCCCCTCCCCCAGGCCCTGCTTTAACAGTGAGTCTCAGTTCTACAAGCAATAATACACTTCATTTACAGAAAATTACCCACATCTCTGATATACTTTTCAAGTTCTCAGAATCAATAACTGAGATAGCCACTTCTGCAAATCACATGAGTAAAAAGCATTTTTTAAGAATTAATGACAATAAATGCTTACACAGTAAGTATTAACAGTTTGACATGTACAGTATCTTGTGTGAAAGTAAAACAATTCTGAGATCAGACAAACCTCTTTTGCAAACTCATAAGGTAATATTTATCAAAGAATTTATTTAAATTACAAAATCCTAAGATGCTTACCTCAATAAATGAAAACAGTTCAAAATGGTTCCCCCATTTTGTTCCAAAAGCTCATCTTGAATGTGAATAAGAAGCAGACACTGAGGCAGAGTTAGCCTAAGCTTTCATTCAACAGTTCTAAGATATGGTCCATCAGCCTCAAGATCATCCAATCAAATAGAAGAGCTAGCTAATTGATTACACTTCTCCACAGAGTCAGACAAAAGCTGAATTCAATGGCAACTTGTGTATTACTATTCACAGACTGCAGACTGTGAGAGTAAGCAATACTGTATTTATTCATACATAATATACATCCAGCTGTAACCTGTATAGATCCAGATAAGTTATCCAACAAAACACCCATAGTGGAGGGTCTGCATTGTTTATTTCTACTTTCATGTGAACACCATAAAACCTGATCTGCTTTCACATAATGCACATATACCTCAGGGTCTGAATGTTTATGCTTTTTGTTTCTACTTTAATGTGAACACATCATGCACTTGCACAAAAGGGTGAGAGTCCATTGTGTTTTCTACCTTAATGTTAACATCAAAGAACCAGACTTGACATCACATCATATGCCAACACAACAGGGTGAGGTCTGCACTTTTTTATACAGTAATAGATTTGCTGTCACACCATATACTTTAACAAGAGAGTGAGATTTTACAATGCTTTCTCTATTTTTAATGTGAGTACCACAGAACCAGATTTGACATCACCTCATGTACCTGCACAATAAGGTGAGAGTCCACACTGTTTTTTTCCCTACTTTATTGTGAACACTACCTTTAGATCTCGACGATCTTAAACTAGGTAACAGAAAGAAGCAAAACCAGCAAGTTTTTGTAAAATTCAACAAACAATTTATTTCTCAAGAATACAAAGTAAAAATATAAAAGAAACTTATAGCATTATAATTCCAACTTTTATGAACTGAACACATTTTTTGCAATTTGATTGGATGTAAACAATCACGTGATAATGAACTGGAATTTTTTACACATAAATAAATTTTGTGGACTACTTTTATTTCCCTGTTTCCACGTCATTTGATTTTAAGTTTTATCTATATCAACCCATTACACCCTAATAACAACAACAAAAACTCACCCACTCACTCCTGTGATTTCCAATCAAAATTTACAAACCACAGATAAAAATGGACCATTATAAGTTAAAACAATGTAATTGCACAGACCTTCCTGCACTCCACCACTCATCCCTTTTGCCTATGAAGGCATGTGGTAGGCTCTACAAGCCAATCGGGGCCCCGAGTGGCCGAGTGGTCTAAAGCGCTGACCGTTACGGATCACTGCCATCTCACCTCTGTCTGCGTGAGTTCGAGTCCAGGCTCGGCTAACGTGGGTACGTGAGAAAGCCTGCCAGTAG
>JAECUM010011664.1:0-29756 GCA_016617855.1 Megalonaias nervosa | reverse complement strand
GGGTTGAAGGAGGGATGGGAATACAAAAATGTAATTAGTGATAAAGAAATACAAAATAAAGGTTTCAAATAATTATCTTCCGATACATTAAGAATGCATTTACATGTTTACATCAACAGACATCATTAATCAAAATTCCATCTGACGAACATAGCAGACCTTAACATTATTATGTACAACAGTATACTTCTAAACATTAATTATTTACAATTTTGTTATTAATTTTTAATTCATATACTTCCAAGGAAGCATAAACATAAGTCAGATAAAATTAACAAGCATAACATTATCTGCTAAATACATCAGCATCTTTTGGAGCAAGTTTCCTTTCATATGAATAAGTTCTTAAACAGCTTTACAATTGATTGTTATTATTTACTGAAATAAAACACTTAGGTTATTAATGTACGAACTTGAACTACATATATAAATATTGTCTACTGCTTATAATTAATGCAACTTTGTAATTTTATATTTTTAAGAATAATACAAATCACATTAAATAAACATATCACTTAAACTGAAACATATTTCTTTGCCAAATACTGCATGTTTGTCTGAGGTTAAGTCACGTGATTTGGTAGGCGGCGAGATCTATCGTCTGGCGTAAGGTCAATTTCCGCCATGGTTATATGAGATCATCGAGAGTAAAACTCTGAAAGTAACTCAAGCCAGGATTGGTAGGTTCTCCTGTCAGTCCCACAAATTTAAAAGCCACGAACTTGTTACCGGTTATCGTCGTGGTAAACTCCAGAAGATTATTTCCAATCGTCGTCGTCGTTTCATTATACAACACATAAGCACTTGAATCGGTCTTAATGCCATCGAATCTCCATGTCAGCATGCGCTCTGATCCTGTCGAACGTCCACCAATCTGAAATTTCCAAATCGAGACGGGCACTGGCACTTGAAACTGCATCCAAAAATTAAAGGTCACTCCAGCCGTCACCCACTCGTTGGCTGAATTATTTGCGACTAAATGTTGAGAGTACATGAGATAAGCCACGTGAGAAGCATCATATTCAGAGGACGCCGAGACTGAAAATCCAGATCGATTTGCTGCAGAGGCTGGTAAAACGGGAATGTGGCCTAGTTATTTTTGACGCGTCGTTTGTCCATATACTGCTCGGGTGTAGCTTCAGTATCGAGGATGGGAGGACAGTCCTCCTTTGTTCATTGTATAACTTTTCACATTTCTCTAACTCGCTGCAGAAGCATTGCTTCAGGGCGTCGTCGTGGGAAGACCTTTGATGGCATTTCACGACATGGTGATGAGTCCTGTCATGGTGCCACCCGTAGTAGATAATTTAGTGCTTCAAAATAGTTCAGTTGTCCATATGAAATGGCCTGGCTTGTATCTGTGATAGGCCACGTGGTGGGCAGTTCTTACAGTTATTGACCCTGCGTCGACGTTGTCCTGTAATGGTTAAATTGGCTATCGTTGATATTCACCAACCAGTAGTAATTCGAGTTATACACACGAAGTCCTTCTACAGTCTTAATCACGATGGGCGTGTAATTTCCTCCAGCTTCTCTGTCGATCTAGATGGAACGGTCCATCGTTCCACAATGGTAAATCATTGTCGCTCTGGGAATGAGTCCAGTAAACAACTCATACACGTCTTGAATTCTGAGATGTAGTTCCAGAGATTGGTGAGGACATGGTGAGATCGCTCGTCACTTCAACTGAGACTGACAACGTTCCTGTCACAGCTACATTCCCACTGATCGTATCTCCTGTTTTTCATATTTTGCCTTCAGTGTCACGTTCAGATCGGAGGCTTTCACAGCTTGAGAAGACCCCGCTGTGGTATCAGGAAGCAGGTACAAACTCATGCCGCCAACGTTAATGTTGAGTGTCATTGTTCCCCCCGACAACAATAATTTCGTCTGTCAGCATAGTCACGTGAGACCATCGTGGCGTCCGGAGGTGGATAACTCACGTCCTCGAGACACAAACGATGCAACAGTATATATCTTGTTACGTGTAGGCTCGTACAAAAGTAACAAAAGAAAAAAATGAAGCCAACAAGCTTTGTAAATTTAACAAATATGATTTATTTCCATAGAAAACAACGTAACAAATAGAAAAAAGGACTTACGGTCGGTGAATATAGTCCAAAATTTAATCCCAAAATTGAAAAATATAAGTCCTATCACTAAACAGTTCTAATTGAATCCAGGTTCGAAACTCGACGAAATTCCAATATGGAGGCGATAACGTCAGATGATGTCGTCGTACTGAGAGCAACAGATCCTCGATTGAATCACAGTTTATGTTTCCTTTTAGAATTCCAGAATAAATTTCCACTGAATTTCTTTCTCCCAGAACTTTTATAAATATGAAGCATTTGTGTAGTTTTCTAGAGAACGAATTATTAAATTCCAAAAAATAGATGAACTTCTAAACAATCCGGCATCAACAATAGAAACACCTTGTATCCTCAAGGTGTAAGAATACGACTCATGAAATTTTACTGAGATATCAGTATTAAACCCAACTAAAACGTCACTTCAGTCCCGCGTGATGGGTCACGTGGTCTCTTAACATTGAACAGCGCAATAAAAAAATGACAATTTGCACATAGGCAAGAATAGCCCTATCTAAAAATCAAATTCTCACGCTGGAAAAAAAAAAGGAAAGGCTGTTTACAAATTAGAGCTATCAAGCACACAAAACGTGACTTTGGTAATAGCCAATTGTTCTCACTCGATGTTTACGAAATCTATGAACTAAAAATAGTGCTGAAGTAACAGCTATAATCTAATCGGGTCAAGCCATTTTTCCGAAACGATATTCAAATCCAATGAAAATTATCATTACAACAAAATGTAATGAAACAAAAATAAAATAAAAAAGAATTTTAAAACTAACACACAAGTAATTAAATTACATATACGTAACAATCTCGCGCAGTCGTACTTTTGCGTCGCTAAGTACATCAGACGAAACACGGCATGCTTTGTACTGTTTTCGGGGTTGGATAACCGAGATCTGGACGCTATCGCAAGAGACCACTGCAGAGGCATCAGCGCCAAACAGTTCAAAGACTGCTATGCCGAAGCAACGTCGTCCTCCAAACACGACTTCATGACCTTTCATCGAGATGCAGAAATGATTCCTGAACGTTATTGCAAATGCTTTGACGAATTTTACCTGCCTGATTAGTGTATGAGCAACTTTGTTGTTTCCACCATGGCGTTCAAAAAAGTAACTACACTTTGACAGCTCGAGGATGTCCTCAAAAAGTTTATAGAACTGCAGGCAGACTTACTTCAGTGCGTGCTCTAAGACAAAATATGACTGCAGTCCTTTCAGCGCGATGTGGCTGGAGAACTGTTCAAACCATTATAGCCAAAATCGACGAAGCCAAGACGACGTACGATGCAAAAGCCAGATCAGATGCTTGACACGCTCACAACGTTTCAGCGTCAGCAACAACGATTGTTACAGGAGTTATCACCGTCAGTAAGACCTCCAGTCCCATCTCCAGAACAGCCTGCACCTCGTGTACAAAACGCTTCTACAAAATAACCTCCATCTCCATCAAAATTCTGACTCCAAAACAACCTGTAGCAACTGGCAAACAAAAGGCAGAAACTGAGGAAGTAACAGGAGAATTCACACTGAAAAAGATACAAAAAGAGGAAGAAGCCAGACTTGAAAAAGCTAGAAAAGAAGAAGAAAGTAGGCAGAAAAAGATACAAGAAGAAGCCAGATTTGAAAAGATAAAAGAAGAGGCTAGACTTGAAAAGATACAAAAAGAAAAAGAACTTGCAAAATCAAAGTTAGAAGAGGTGCTTGATCAGGAGAAAGTGATCATGGATACACTCGAAGAACTGCATGAAGAGGAATAAAAAGTCACTAAACTTAGCGATTATGTAAAAATCAAATTTGATGAGTTCATAGGTAAACTGATCAAGGAGATAAAATACCCAGAATCAAATTTGAGGTTAGAATGGTTATCTGATATTAAGAAAAAACATGGGTGTCATGCAAAACAATTTAAATATTAAAGACACAACTTTAGAGGAAGCTTATTTGGACATAACAGCAACTCGCTCATTACTAACCAAAGTAAACAAAAAGCATTATGGTGTACGTGCTAAATATTGTACAAACAAAGGATGGTGATGAGGGGATTAAGATGACAAAAATAACAGATGAGTTAAAAACATTGAACAAGATCCTTAAGTATGAAGTTGACAAAAGAGAAAAAAATACAGAGATTACTTAGAACAAGAGTGAATAAAACAGGCTGAACAGAGAGGGCAGAAGTCAGGAATAACTGGCAAGCTTAAATCATGGCTTTCAGGATCGCAGGAAGTTGAGAGTGACATGAAAGGAAGTGGCATACGCTACTTTCATACACCCGTCACGATCGTCTCTGGACTCGAGTTGCTGATCGTCTCCAAACAAGCGCGAAACTTGGGTGTGGAGGTCGACAACGAGATGTTGGAAATCCTCAATCATGTTCTGGATCAAAGGTTGGTGACGTCGGATCGGTACGAGGATCTGATATAGAGTTTTCCGAATGGCTCTCGCCGATACTACGCTGTTGTTTGACTCGAAAACGGTAAGGTGTAATCCACCGCTGAAACTCGACCAACAATAGTCGTATGAAATCGCTCTCATCTCCGCCGAAATCTGGAAGAGCTTCTTTAATGTCACCGTGAGCAATAATCGGTTTTCGTATTTGGTGTCGCTTCAACAAAAAACGACCACGATCACTCCATGTGGATACAACATCACCGACATCGCCACGGAAATCTCACGACTGATCACCGCGAACGGAGACACTTCAGCCTACATTAAAATTGAACCCAATTACTCTACGTTGCGGACTTGCATCACTCTTTCGGCAAAATTTCATCGTACGATTCGAATCGCTAACTCCGTCGGTCTTACCCTGGGGTTTAGCGCAGGAACAAAATGGAGTTTACGAAGGAGATCCTCCGCTAAACATCACCGACATCAACAGCATTCTCATCAACTGCTTAATCGGTCAGGGTTCGTTATTTTCCGTCGGATCTGCCTCCAACGTTGTTTATTCCACGTCGATTAACGTCCCACCTGGCTCCCTCATGCAACCTTGTCCGAATCCTTTTATTTACTATCCCATCACCAAGACGTAAGCGATCTCGGAAATTACCATGTATCTGACCGGTCAGTCTGGAAATTCCGTCTATAACAACAACGAAAGAATCACCTATTACCTGCACGTACATAGGAGGACGTAAAGTCTATGAAGACGCAAGGAGTCGTATACACCATCTTAAAAAATGTTCGTAGTTAAAATAAAGCAATGATGAGAACTTCATGTGTTCAGTGACGTAATATTGTTGGTGGATTTTTATCCACGCTATTTTCTTCGGTACGTGCAGCAATTCCCTGTATTGCCGCCAACGTTTTACCAATCGCTTTCAAGGCCACTGAAACAGGAGCCACCGGAGCAGCCTCTGCGGCGGGAACAGCAGTAGGACAAAAATAGCCAGCAAAATCATGCCCGCAGCAACTCAAGCAGCAGCACCCTCTCAAAAACCAGAGTTGCCAGTGTTCAGTGAGGCCAAGAAGGCTCTTCAAAAACGTTTAGGGTCCTCAGCAAGTGATCAAAAAGAATTTTATAGGACTTAGACAAAAAGGTCCGCTAACCAACCCCCTCTCTGGGTGCTATCATGTCTGGGTAGGGATTAATACGATTATGGTAATTTTATATCACACTCTTATAGCATGGCATCAAGTATTCGAGATTCACTCCCGATTATCTTCGTCTCAACGATTATATTCCAGTGGATGACTCCACCACTGAGTACGAGCATGTGGAGTATCAGGACACCAACATCACCAACCCCACCACGAATACCCATCAAGAAATAGAGACACCTGCCGAAGATGTGTATCTTCTTCCCCATAAGGCCTTTGTGGTAGTCCGCGGTAACATACAAACGAACGTCAACCCACCCGATGACTATGATGCTGCCGATCAAATCACGCTCCAAAATAACGGATGGTCATTATTCAAGTCAGCACAATATCAACTGAACAATCAAAATGTGCAAGAAATCAGTCGCTACATACCTCAAGCCAGCACCATCCAGGGTTTGTTCATGTTCAGCGATGACTACATGCGATCGCGTGCTACCAACATGTGGTGGTTCAGAGATACAACATTGTCACGTGCTTTCAGTTTAGAGTTTGCTGGTGCTAGAAACAATCTTACTCTGGATGCTATGGGAGATGGCATTGCACTCATTGGTACTATTTCAGAACTATATTGCCATAGCACTTAATGCTTGCTACAACGTTGGATAAGCCTCTTGATGTGTTCTGACTGATGCTAGTCACGAGATCTGAAAGTTTCTTCCTCTAAGCAGTATCTTTGGCGTATGTCAAGATATCCGCACCATATTCAGAGGAGACAAATACACGCTGGTGCTGGGAAGAAATTCCCCAGCTCAATACATACAAAGAGCGGGGTGGAGTAGCCACTGGCCAATTCACCATCACGTGGTTGTCGTTGTGGATGCCAGAAATCACTCCCTCCACCGCACTCTTGCTCGAGCTGGAAACGACCTTAGCTCGATTCACCAAGAAACTGTACTTCGAACAACATCGCATTTCCATGCAACAATTTCTCGCGGCTCAGACGACTATCTCATGGAGAGTCGCCGCCAATCCAGCTTCCCAGACACGTCTTCTTTACCTTTCAGCTGCCAGTCCAGCGTAACGGTGGCCAACTTCAAACCAAACACATCTTTAGACATTTCAATCTGTCTCGCATTCACGTCCGCATCAACTCCAGACAATACCCCGAGCGAGAACTCGAACGTAACTTCTCAGCAGGCGCCAGAAATTATTCTCGCGTGTACTTGATGTTGATGGAATCCATGCAGAAGTACCAAGACGTGGACACAGGTGCGCAAGTCTCCCTGAACGACTTCGCTAACTTGTATCCTATCTTCCACTTCGACGTCTTCAAACATACTGAACTTCTTAAAGACTTTCCAGCCGAAATCGAAATCCGATGGACAGTCGCTCCAGCGGCTGGTGATGGCTAAGTCTGCTACGCCTTGGTGACCTCAGACCGATTCATGACGCTGAATATCCTCAATGGAAAAACGAATTCATTGTATAGACAACGAACCTGTCTACATCATGCCTTGAAAAAAGACACCTCAGCGCAGAAGACGAGAAGGAGGCTCCATAGCCACTGCCATTATTCCCTTTAACAAAACCATGGTTCCCAAATTATTCTCAAATGTTTCGTTGCAGTTGCGGGAGCCATCACCAGAGCTACTCAAAGGCAACCATGAGAAACGGTATCCGTAGAAAAAGCGTCATTGTCACCTCCTTCACAGGATGTCAAACCAAAACGACGAAAACAAATTAAAAGCATTTCATATAACGTCATCATGTCGTACATTCCAGTCGATGTTACACTTTCTCCACAGCAGAAAAAGAGTATTGCTGTGGCTGCCATCCATTAAAGACTTATCTCTATCCGCTTAAAAGCCACATCACTCGTCCGGCCTGACAGACTCATGTTGACTCATCATCAAGCCACTGCCAACGCTAAACATAAGACAGCTAGAAAAGGTATCGTCATAAACTTATCTTCGTCGCAGCTGTCCAAACAGGGAGGATTTATAGGTCCTGTCCTCGCAGGAATCGCTGCAACCTTACTACCAATATTGCTTGTTATCGGGAGAGGACTCCAGTTGCCAGGAACGACGCCTCGAAAAAAATTGCCGACATGAGAAAAAGTTTTAAGCAACTTTGATCTCGAGTGTCTCTGAATATCCCTACCTTCTGAGGCGTCTTTTCCAAGGATCAACTTCCTGAATAAATTAACTCCGACGAGAGCTGCGTCGTTAATCTTCAAACTTATTACGATGGACAGGGCACGCACTGGGTCGTTATGGTCAAATGATCTTCATTCTGACGATGTAGAGTATTCGTTTGGTTTACTTCCTCCTGATGAGATCATGCGATATCTACGCTCGGTACATCAAGGAGCTGTCTGTAACTCGCTACAACTTCAGCACCTCGACGATAGTACCTGTGGATGGCACTGCGTGGATTACATAGGGAACAGGCTCATAGGAAATTCACCCGTCGAGACACTTTTAGATCTTAAAAAATGCGCAGTATAATGTATATACTATCCTGGACTCGTGGTGTTTCAAAGTGTAGAGCCAAGACGGAGAGTGTAGACCCCATCGAGGTGGTCACCAAAAATAGCCAGGACATATGTACACAGGGCCATGGAATCCCTTACATCAACAACTGGATGAAAATGATCAACCCCTGCCCGGTCAGGAACCCTACAACGGAGTTAATGACATCGCGATGCACCACGATATCTGTTATAGCGATCATCCTGACGATAAAGCAGGATGAGATCGACTCATGCTGAGGACTTAAAAGAACTCAAGCCTAAAAATTTCAGAGAACGTGTCGACAGAACTCTCATCTGAGGCATCATCGGCGCCAAACATAATTGGGAATCGACATTAAAACATCAGGCACTCTGGCACACGAACTGCATAAACCAGCACGCAAGAATTTTCCACGACGTAGAGTCATCGTCGTATATGTAGACGAAATATGGTCAGCAGATCCCGTCAATATGAGAGATTACATCAAGTTCAACGATACTTTCCATTATCTCATGACGGTGTTCAATTGCTTCAGCAAATATGCTTGGATCATTCCTCTTAAACACAAAGAAGGAACTTCTATCGTACAAGTGCTGGATATAATCATAGGTACTCGAAAGCCCAATAACCTCTGGGCAGATCACTGAAGCGAATTTTAGAACAAAACAGTTTCAGACTGGCTTCAACAAAATAACATCACCTTGTACAGCACTCATTATCCTCTCAAGGCCTCTGTCATCAAACGATGACCGGACACTCAAAAATCGCATTTGGACACGTGGATCACTACAATCATACCCGACATCGAAGCATTCGAATGACCCCAGCAGAAGCATCTTCGGAAAACACACAGTGTTTTCACGATCAAAAACAACAGGTCGCAAAGCCTTATTTTTAGATCCAAATTCAAAGCAGAGGATCGCGTCAGAATCAGCCGACAAAATTCCACCTTCGAGAAGAGGATACACTCCCAACTGGACCGAGGAAGTTTTCGTCGTTGATGCCATTCAGAAAAATATTCCGATCACCTATACCCTTAAAGATTCTTCAGGAGAACCCATCCAAGGTGATTCTATTTACTAACATGAATTACTAAAGACAGACAAAGACGTCTTCCGAGTTGAAAAAGTCATCTCCACCCGAGGTAAAAAAAAATCGCTTGTTAAGTGGTTTAGATATCCTGAACAATTCAGCTCGTGGATTCCTAGCGCTTCTCTGACTAGCTTGACAACGCCTCCGAAATAATCTCATCGTAATCCTGCATTAAACTCTTTCCAGACACACTCTTACATTTTGCCAAATACTCAAATTTAATAAATGTTGCACTATCCATCAACTGCACTCGAATCACCTTATTCAAGCAGTAATCAAACTCATTTCGCTGAGACTCTGATAAATTAAAACGCTTCAGTTTATTCATGTTGTAATACCGCTGATTGTATTCTGCATTGGACGCT
This sequence comes from Megalonaias nervosa, assembly GCA_016617855.1. Taxonomy (NCBI): domain Eukaryota; kingdom Metazoa; phylum Mollusca; class Bivalvia; order Unionida; family Unionidae; genus Megalonaias; species Megalonaias nervosa. The sequence continues at coordinate 20,139 of JAECUM010011664.1, read as the reverse complement.
GATGACGATGACTACGCTTCACCCACTCCTCCTCCTCCTCTTCACTCTCTTCACAATAAATCATCTCAAGAACATAAATCAGATCCTTATTTGCATATGCTATCAACACCTTTGCACTCTTCAGCCATGCCTTAGACTCCTCCTCACTTAATTCCAACTTTTGTTCAGGTCTCTTATCACTCAGACCCAACTTGTCTACGTGCCAGGGATAACATGGAAGAGACATCTTCACTATACTACAAGCACACCTCTAATAAGAAAACCACAGTGACAGCCATAACAAAGTGAGCCAGAAACCCTCTTTGATTCATAACCAAAAGTGAGCCAGTACCCCTGCCTTACATACAAGTGAGCCAGAACCACCTTTACTAGTGACATGTGAGCCAGAACCCCCAATTTTTCTATACTACTCATATATTTCAGTATACAGAAACTTAAGCTTCGTTGTCTGCTTCATTCCCCGTGTACTGAGAACAAACCTACTGTGCAAGCTATTGAGCACATCGTCATTCTTTGACTGTTTGATGTTGACTAGTTTCATGTTTCATTCAACTTTTCGTGAAAATGGCATCTGTTGAAGTACCGCTACATCTCAATCTTTTCAAACGTTGGTCACTGTGTCTTAATTTTAAACTGATTCATAACTTCATTCCATAGGCTTTGCTCATTGTAAAGTTATGCAACATGTTTAGGGGTTAGAACTCTGATGCCACATGATCACTTCGAAAGTATGTTAATTTAACTGTTTCACTTTGTTTAACTTTGTTATTTAGCTTCAGTGTCTATGCACTGATATGTCTTTGAATGGCGACGCTATTTTAGAGTGTAATTTTCGTCTCTTTTCAGATTAGTTATCTATATAATATAATTGTGTCATTTATTTCCCCGTACTTTTCACAGACATTGATGCACGTTTACATTGGACGTCTTTATTTATGTTCTTTTCTTTTGGGTGCGCGAGGCGATTGATGAAAGTTTGATCCGAATGCATTTCTTCGTCACCCTCAAAGCTTTGTTCCATCGCCAGGTAGTTTGTATTAAGTCTGGTGTGGCAGTTATTGATCGCTACTGCCTTTTTACGTTGTTTATATACTTATTATTTTACCAAGTAGGCGGAAGTTTGCTTGAGCTGGCTTGACCGAGACTGAAGGACACTATCAGGACAGGTCAATAGGTCCACGTGCTGCTCGTAGCATATTTCAAAAGCTTGACTTCCTATCTGTATTTCTGCAAAAGTTTGCTTGCAGCTTGGACAAATAATAGCTTGTGCATTCCCCCCTCTTGATAAATGACCGCTGTCTTCCTGCATGTATTTATTGCTACAGCCAAATGACCCGCCCGGACTTGTTTGTCCTCTTTATCGAATGTTCACCAAGGAAGAAAGATACGTGATGTTTGATTGTGATTGCAAGAGAGGGAGATGAACATAGACGGGAGTCCGGATTGGGTCGGGGTGGGGTGAAGGTGGTGCAAGAACGGGGGAGGGGAGCAACACAATATTGGCTTGACTGAACGTAGGCAGAGGCGATATCGTTGGGTCCGCTTGATCAGCAAAAGAGGTGCTGCAGTCCTAAGATGTCTGCTGCTCGCGCTTCTGCAACACTTCTGCAATTCTCTTCCGCTAAAAGTCCATAGCTCTAGTATGAATGAGACTCAGCCGGTGGAGTGATCCTGTGTGAGAACTTCTCAAGACTCATGGTCAATGTTGAAGTGTTTCACGGATAACTTGAGGGAATCTTTGAAGTGTTTCTTCTGACCACGCTGAGAGCGCTTTCCGTCCTTCAGCTTACCGTAGAAGATGTTCTTCGATAGTCGCTCATCTAACTCCATGTTGATGTGGCCTGTGTTTTTCAGCTATGATTTTATCAGCAGGGTGTGGATGCAAGGAATGTCTACCCATGTGAGAACTCCATTGTATGGGACCCTGACTGCCATCTCATCCTTATCAGCTTCTGCCGAAAAGTTCTTTAAATATTTAGCTAAATATGTACCTGCACTGCTTCAAATTGTTTGCACAGTGCATGCAGGAGTTGGGTGATAAATCAGAGAGAACAATAGCTTAAATGTAATTCTTTGAGTTCGCATGTTAAAAGATTCTGTAAACACAGAGACATTTACAGAACTAAAACAGAAGCTAACGGACTAAAAACTACCAACCTATATCGTAGACTTTACTGACGTTCAGCCAGTCAGATTGTACATTGCATTCGTTTCGGTTTTAACATATGGTGCTGATTTTTCATTACATAACTGAACCACGTTTAGCAGCGTTCTCTTGTAAATAATGCTACTTTTGTGTATCATTTTCTGTTGTATTAGTAATCAAAGAATTATGAAACTGGCTGAACAATAAAAAGTTAACGTTCACAAATACAGTGATGGATGCCATTGTTTTCTCGTCTCTAACATAACACAGACATCACTTTATGTGAACTAAATAATATATATTTCATATTCACAAATTACTGTCTTGCTTGACATCGGGCAAATTTCTCAACCTTGATCATCATCCTTATATTGTTTACCCTTAGTGATGATAAGGGTTATTGTGCTTAACAATCAAGGTCTTTACAAAGTATCGTTTTACATCATGAGCTTTTATTCTTAAAACGATACTGACGGTTACAAGCAATTGGTTTTGCTTACCTTTTCTCGCGGGGACTGGGCTGGAGATCATGGAGAGCGTCTTTCTTGATGCAGCGCTTCAGTAGCCGGACATTAAATCCTGTAAAGCGAGTGAATCGTGCTGTTTGTTTTTGTGGGTTTTTTAGTATTTTATTTCACTATCCCTTCATCAAATACCTCAGAAGGAAAACTGCGATCAAAATTTCTTTCAGGATGTCTCGGCTTTTTCCATGTGGCTATACATAAATAGTCTTTAGAAAAATATTATCATCAAACGTCTCAAATAAAAACCATGAATAGTTCAATTTTGACGGCTTTCATCAAAAAAGAAGAAAACCAACACTGATTATCCCTTTATTTTAAGCAGCTAAAAGTGAGTGAAAATAATCGACTTGGCTTTATACATCATATGCTGCCTGACGAAAAGCAGGACACATACTGAAGGAAGGGAACATATATTATTTAAAGATGTCATTTATGTAATTTTAGATGTGGTACACTACTAACGGAATATAAATCCGACCATGCCGAACCATAGTTCTGACCGTCTAGACTCTGTGTCGAGGATGTAGAGTCGCGATAGGCCAGATAGTTCGGAATAAATCTGTTCACATATTCCTTAACCGCCATGAAGATCGTTTTTCAACAATTCCTTGATATGGTTATCATCCTTTCGTTGTAAAGAAGAAATTGCTTCAGTCAAACCAAGTCGTGATTTCATTCAATTATGTAGCTGGTCAGATCAAGAATAAGAAGGAATTGGAGGTGTTTATTGGCTTTGGAAACGAGCGTAAGACTCGTCTAGGATAAGTCAGATGATTCCACTTTATCTAAGATATTGAATGACTTTGTAGACATATAGTTCAAATCATTTCCAGTAAACAAGTTGTTCGGGTTCGACATATTATATAGATCGTCTGCTTGGTCCGAGTAATACTGTTGTTAGACATCCCCAGCGTCCGAGAGCAACGAATCCACGAAATCGCACCAGGTACTGCACTCAAGTCACAATTTCTGAGGTTCAGAAAAATAACATTCCGCTGTTGTAGGAGTGCGATGGAATCGTCGTTGATAGACTCATGCAAATTTCCATCAAGCATTAATTCTTTTTAACTGAGCCAATGTTTGGTTACCGTTGGGAGTACGGTCAGTCCATCGGCCTTCAGGGATAATATTGTAAGTGTCCTAGCCTATCAGCAGAAGGGGGTCGACCGACCAGAAAGGGGCGTCAAAACTATCCCCCCCCCTGCCCATAAAGGCCCCATTTTGCAAAACGGGGGCTAAAATATTGTTATTTCTACCTGTAAAAATACTGATTTATTAGTTACCAAAAGCCAATCCGAGCCTTGTATGCAGGCCTGTTTGGATCTCTGGTTACTGTCCATTCTGACCTCAATGGACAATTACTGCCACCGGTTACTGTTCATTCTAACCTCAATGAAGGAGGTCGACCGACAAAAAAGTGGCGTCGACCTTGAGGGCGACTCTGCAATCCTGGCTTCTTTGCACAATCCGAGCCTTACAAGAGTGTTCATTTTACCTGTTGTAATGCTGATTTATTAGTTACCAAGAGCCAATCTGAGGCTTGAATGAAAATAGCAAAAAGAAATGACTGCTGCCAAGTTGATAGATGTTGAATATCTGTTGAATAACTGTCTTGGGTAATTGTTATAGTTTCTTTTTTGCATAGTGTGTGAACACACACACACACACACACACACACACACACACACACACACACACACACACACACACACACACACACACACACACACACACACACACACACACACACACACACACACACACACACACCGGCGAATCGCTAAATGCGAAACAAAGTTTAAGAGAATCAAGGGGCTGTCCAGGCTGAATTTTAATTCGTTAATTTGTAATCAAGCACACACACACATACACACCCTATGTGAACCCCGAATACAATAAAATGAACACCCTTATTTGGGTTTGGAAGGGGCCCAGGCAAATGCACCTGGGTTAAGATTTATAAGTTTACAATTATCCATTCAACGATATTTCATTTTTTTTTCAATGCATCGCATGTACACACACACACCCCACTTATAATAGTTTTTTGAACGCCGACAATGTTAGTCGTGATCTGGGATCGAACATGAGGTAAGTTTACACACGTCGATCGAAAGATTGTCCGTACGCTTTAGTTATTACGCCAAAGTTTTTGTTAAGAAATAATTTACATGAGTGCTGTTCACAGAATGAAACAGAACATTCGCACTTATGAACAGACAGACAGATAAAAAATTAATAGTATACACGCATTTATATAACACTAAACAGAGAATTTATTAGGAATAAGAGGATTTTAAATCATGCCTGTTCTGTTATGTATAATCGTAACAGGTATTGATTTTCGCTTGAGCCTGGGAAACCCGTTTGTTATTATTAGTGATCAATTTGTCACAGGTATTTTTAGCAGGTTTGACACGTGACGTAGGTAATGTCTACATTGTGAATCGAATTAGAATCCCGGAAATTTACTGTAGCTGAAAAAATACCTTACTGTGCATACTGAAATCTTATTTGTCAACTGACCATTGATCTTTAATTAAATCGTTGTTGTAATAATAATAATGAGTGATTCTGCAGGGGGGTGACGACGACCCTGGTACCCCACTCCCACCAGTTAAGGTCCCAAAATTGTAATTTGGACCTAAGCAAAATTAAGTACTAACAAAATTTGTCTTTTGTAATCGAAATGTCAATCAGAGGCTTCTATGAAAAAGTGTAGCAGAGATGTTTACTGATTAATGTATTTAAATGCTATTTTTTGGTTAAGTCGTTTCGATGTGGCTGAGTTATATATACCATTTGCGACAAGCTGCACTGAATCTGGATGAGTATGAAAATATTTTTCAGCTGCTGACAGTGTTATAGAATCTTTAATTTCTCCAGTTTCAAGATTAGTTGATCTAATTGGTCGTGGTATTTATGTTGGGGTTTTTTTTGTATTTGACTATTTTTCCACGCTTATTATTTTTACTTTGTGTGATAGCTTGTAAAATTTTAGTCTATTATAGGTTATATTTGAGTTTATATGGTCGATAATTAGACCGTCTTTGATGACGCCGTTAAAACACTCGTAAACTAACCTATGTGAATAAGACCTTTTTGGGGTTTTTTGGTATGGGTGATCATAACACTAACTTCTATGTAACCTGAGCTGATGATATCCCCAACTGATTTCTGTTTTTGCAGTTTCTGATAACAACGACTATACTCGCTTCGTAATTAGTAAATATTGGAGGTCATCTAAATTCATCAAGATTATTGTCATTTTCAGTTTGCTCCATATATAAATTTCTCTTCTTCTAATAGAACATTATTTTTCAGCAGAGGAATATCTTTCGAAATAATCCTTTGCGTCTTTTATTCTGAAGTTGCGTTAGTATCTCGTAATATCGCTTAAGCGCTTGATATTTTCATCAACCGCAAGATATACAAAATTATGTTTTCCCCTTGACCCCAATTCCGCATTGTAAACATGGTTTCGATCCAGCACTGCCACGTCTAACACTAGCTATATGATAGCCGCAGTATCCACCACGACAGTTTTTGTTTCAATGTGTGACTGATCTGATCATGAGCCATCGACAACTATTTTCTGACTGATGCATATTATATTATTGGATAAAGTTCAGTTGAAGAAAATACTTTTCCTGAGTATAAAATAATCAGTCATTCTACAGTGACAAATCAGCTGTAAGAACAGTACTTTAAACTAGCTGGTATAACACCAATTTTCCCAAGATCGTAAATTGCACCAAAAAAGTTATGTAATCAGATTAACGAATTATTAACCGCGAGAGAAATTGAGAAGTTAGCCGAGACTGAACCACAACACACTACTTGATTTGACCTCGACAGATTACCAAATGACAAAAAAAAGAACAACTATTTGAGTTACAGTTACGTGAATTTATCAAAATGGCCAAAAATGAGTTTGCGCAAGATGGTACGTATCCTACTTTTTTAACATTTAGGATAGAAGGCGATCGTAGTTTCGTTGATTCCACCAAGAACGACAAACGAGTAGCGACTATTATTAATAATCTTGTGGATGACAGAAAGTACATATTTAGAATAAACTTTATCGTCGAACATGTCAGCCAAGGTGGTCCAACTTGGATTATTAGTGATAATCTCAACTCTGTTAAAGAATCACGACGACATAACAATGTTGTCAGCGTGGACAAAAACTCCAAACCAGGCACTTTTACCGGAATAGACAAACCATACTACAATAACGTGTATCCAGTATCCGCTGTTGTTTATGTACTATGCCGTTTAAAGGTTTCCTGATATTAATTAATTCTCTTTCCCAATGCGAACTGGCACATTAAACTGCACAACCCGACGTGTCAGAGAACATTTTATTAACTCGAGACGTGGAAACGGACTAACAGAATCACGAATAAAAAAAAAATAAACGAGTGGGACGATTCTCTAATCAACGGAGCTAAAATAGATGACGTAGCTGTATTAGAAAAACGATCCAAATTTCCGATTGTGGTAAAAACAATAACCAATGAGATTTTGTATCATTCAGGCAAATGCTGGAGTAAAGGAGCCCCAACAGCGATTATGAATTATAACAGTCACGCTTGTACTGAATCAGTAACAAAGTTTCCACAAGACAAAAGACAATACGATATTACGACAGCGTTATTTTTGAGGAGATTTATAATATTAGTGCGAGTGACCCTATATCTGTCTGGCTATTTCACGGTGATGACGCAGATTTATCTGCCACAGATTCATCTGTCGCATATACATCTGCCACAGATGAATCAACATTTGATCAATTTGTTCTACTGTATGGCATACTTTTATCGGAAGGAATCTCTCCAACGTGCGATGAAAAGAGATTGCAGTAAAATATGACGGCGACAGTGATGAATTATTCAATAACTGTTTTGCTACGTCGTCTGTTGTGGCTCATATAGCACAAAAAAAAAATCATGGCGTCCAGTATCAAAAGAATTTATCGACGATGTATCACGATCTTGTGTCGTGTTTGGACATGGTGGTCTCTGGAACACAAGATATAATTCCACCGATATTATTTCAGTTGAAAATGTGACATTTGATCCGCCAAGTTTTCTTGGATACGCCGAATGTAAATCGTATTTTGAACGATTCGGTCATCCAACACACGAAATGACCAGATTAGCAATAAAGGGTCCACGGCCTGACTGGATTTGCCGAGATTGAATCATCGAGTTCTCAGCAAGTATACATCCGGTTGTACCTGCCTAGTGTGTTCGTCATGTTAATAAACCAGATACCAGTGTTAATCTAGACGATTGTTGTGCGAGAAAATCAACGTGGTTGGGCTCCAATAGTGCTATTACGGTATTTGTTAGATAGTAGTATTTTAACGTCGCTGACTGCACCTTCTGCGATATTATCATACAGCAGACCACCACGTAAATAAACTTGTTCAAACGAGTTTGCAACTACGGTTACTACTTTAGTCGATAGCGGTTCTACTTCTTTGTATCTGCTTGCAACGTCGACGGCAGTCAATGCATATTTGTATGTGCGCCGTTTCCATGATATGCCAATGACATCTTGTGGAAAAAAGAATATATCTGCCTGATAAATTTCGTTTGGCGTGCTGACATCAAACCGCCCATGCTGAATAGTTTTGGAACTTGGTAGATAAATCTGCCATATTACCTGTCGTGACAATCAATCTGCGGCAGCACAACGTGTGACACCTGCTGCGTCGGCGAGTTTACTAATCGCTGCTGTACCTCTCCAATATCCTCTTGGACCATAATAAATCGACTCCATTATGTAATTATCGGACAATTAATTGCCCCACACCTACGGTTAGCTTACCGCTCATCGCTGATCTTATCAACCAGTTAGCGAGCCATTCTCGTATGTTTTTATTTTTATCAACTTCATCGTGTGAATCAACTTGACATCTGCGAAATGTCGTTGTTGCATATCTTTGTTTTTGTACTCATGAGTATGGCACACTTGACGAATCGCATTAACCGGAAATTCACCTGGTTTTCGATGATTTTTTTTTCATCGAGTCGAATATCAAGGCAAGTTCCAGGACAAACATAATTATAGCCCAGAAGATGTTGCCCCTGGATACTTCGCCCATGGTGTTCCTGGTAATTTTCCGAGTGTCGCTGCGACGTCACCGCCATGGATCGCAGAGCGGTCCGACGACACAAACTTATACTTTTTATGCCGCTTAACCCGGCAGTATCTGTCACCGTCTTCCATCGAACACAATATATACTCATTATTATAAATAATATTATATTTATACAATATGAAAGCGATTTACTTTTCAGCGACACAGGAGAAAGCACCAGTCAAGCATAATCTAGTGTAACCAAAATATATTCGACCCATTATCATTGGTCCGTCTGGGTCGGGTAAAACTCAGTTGTTCCTCAATCGGATAATGAGGTTGCTCAAATGGGACAAATTTTATTTAGTAGCGCCATCTGTAGATCACGAACGATTCTATCATGTTCTTAAGGAATATAATGAAAATACAAAGGATGAAGATGATGTCATTGGATTTATCATTGACATCGAAGATGCGCCATCCGTTGAGGACCTTAAAGGGGATATAAACAATCTAGTGGTTTACGATGATGTCATTTAAGACAAACAAATAAACACAGAATATTTTATTGAGACAGACATAAAAACACAGATGTCATCTACTTTACACAGCTGTACACTCAGACTCCCAAAGTGATCAGAGATAACTGTAATTTTTTGGTTATTTTAACGGTGTTGACACACATACGCTGCGAAATATTAATCAAACTTGGTCACCGAGTGACATGGACATAAATAAGCTCAAAAACTTCTTTGCAGATGCTCAGAAAACCCCGCATGGATTCATCACAATACGTTTACACGATCCAGCAACACATTATCGAATTGGTCTCGATAAAATCTTTATTAACAAATGCACTTATTATATAATGAACCAGGAAAATATTAAAGAGATTATCTCTCAGATTGAGCAATTACAACAAGATGGTATTGAGATTCAACTTGATGTTAAAAAAAATCAACGACGATTTTGAGAAGATACATCAGCGACGGGAAGAGGGCAGATATGCACTATCGGCAGAATATAGATTTATCAAATTACTCCAACGCGAAATGGAACTGTCATTGGCGGATTTACACGAACAACATGAGATAGCTAAAAAATTTCCACTGGCAAGCGCCATTGAGAAAATACGATCACAGTTGTCTCGACAATATGAAACTCGAGCGGCTGTAAGTGCGCGTGAGAGACAGCTAAAAAAAAAAACACTTGCGTTGGAATCCGTTAGGATTCCCGAATCCGCCCAGGTGGAATAGCAATGTCACCAGTACCAAACAAGAAATTAACGACAAGAAAAGGATATATTTTTATTTTTTATTGGTGGTGGAATGTGTTTTTCTTCTTGTCATGCTGGGGCATTCAGGGTCTATCACGCACACAGAAACTAACAGCTATTTCTTCACCACAAGTGTCCAATAAATTACCGTCTTGGTCGGTTAGACGAAAACCTATTCGTGACAACGCTGGATTATTATATCGTAAATAAACAGGATTAACAGGCACTGATACAATCAAATGACCCGGCGGGATATCTAGAGAAAAGCTATAAGGAATATATCCCTGCTGGGCCTGCCCTTGGGATGATTGCCCAGACGAGGTAAAAATACCGTCGACTGCGTGACAGACCAGATTTACAGAAATCGTCGCCGTGATATTGACAATGCCTCGCGATACATGACGACCACCACCTGTTGGATCGTTATTATGTCGGAAAATATCTGGAGGGCCTCTTATTTTCTCCCATGCGGCATAAATCTTTGGAAAATATTCGTCAGTTATGTTATCGAGATTCAGCTGAATTTTATCGATATCCAACCCCGGCAGTTTGAACATACGGAATTGGTCTTCTGTGATTTTTAAAATGTCAACAAAAATTATTTTTGTAATCTGGGCTGTATCCTATTAAGAAAGTACTATTATCAGAGTAAGCTACATTGTCCAACACAGATTTTTTAGAGTATTCCGTGTTAGATTTCATCTGGTTCGGATGTTGTACTGTCTGAATGATTCTTAATTTAAGACTGTCATTCGTATATTCAAGAGCATGCTGCTCCAACAGCTTTCTCAGACTGAGCTGTGTATTTTTATATTCATGAGCTATTTTATCGGTAAGTGTTTTACTAGACTGCCCTGATTTGTACAAATCTATTAACCTTTCTTCACTAAAAAAATACATCTCTGTAAAACCATTCTTTTTACTTCCACCAGGGACAAATAATCTCATACATCTCCGTAGAGCATCGATATCCGCCAGAATGCTAAAATCTGACTGATCGTCTGCACCACCAAGATTTATCCAGGGTATTAAATACCACGGTCTTCTCATAAATATGCGTTGGTTCGATAAATAATCATATAGCTTTGGTTCTGGTAGTCCAGTATAACCTGGCGCTTTCAGCAGCCATCCCAGCATGATTCTGATCGACGCTTGATATACGTCAACGGTATAATCTAGTGTTGATGTTTCAATGGCGGCACTCAGCGTTGGCTCGGCTACTTTGCTAGTGATCTTTGATACTTTTCCTGTTACAGATTTGATTCTACTCTGAAGTTCAGCATTGACTTATTCGATTTGATATGACCCCCTTCCAACTTAGTTTTATGTGAGAATTCCAATGAATTGTTAGCGTCTAATTCATCAAATGGTTTTTCTCTAATATTTGGCCAACTATAATAAAATTGTAATTGTGCCAGTGTGATCTCAAGTGACCGACCGGACCCTCCAGGTCCCATGGGTGCTTATATCGGAGTTGGATAACCAATATCTAATTCCGGCCTTGTTGGCGTCGCTTATATTATTATTCTCGGCGGCGGCGTTGTGTTAGCGATAATCTGTTCCAGTCGTGTGGTTATTTCGGAGGTCATTATTATCAATACGGCTGATTCCAAATGTGGCGTTGGCAGCGTTGGCACTGGTGTGGATGCATTCTTGTAATACCGATAATAAATATCTCTAATTGCAGCAAATTCATTGTCTGATATTGCACCGTCGTTTACCCCCGCTGACAATATCGATAATATATTTATGCACGCATACGTCGCCGCGTACGTTATTTCTGTGTGATCATGCAATTTTTTTTACCGGCACATGTAGATAGCTTTTTTGCCATAATATTAAGGATACCAGCAACACCGACAACAACACTGACACCGATTCCAACCACGGGCGTTGTCACGTACATACCGATTAATGTCCAGCGACCAGCGAGGAAACCGCATATACAACATTGTTGATGCCGATGATTCGTCTGCGATATTTTTTTCGTTTTGTCATGTGCTCGTCGATGATTTTTTCCGGCGATGCCTTCAACGCACATACTTGATTTTATCTGTAAGATTGAGTGGGATTCATGATGTTTTATTCTAAGTAATCAGTTGAGGTGTTTTCGCGACGAATTCCAGACACCACCAATACGTCGTTGCGTTTAAGTTTTTATATGTTGTTTCCAGTATAAATGTTTCCTCAATATTTTGATTGAACACGACCGAAACAGTTCCAGAAAATCTATCGGTGGAATGGCGCAATGGAAATGTGGTAAATATCCTAAATCGTGCATCGTTATACACCCCGGTGACCTCAGGGTTATGTTTCATGGAGCTGTTTTGTTGTGACCACGTTGTTGATCCAGACTCTACTGTGTATATCACGTTGATGAGCGTAGTCGTATGAACTACATGATCTTGAATCACTTCGATTTTTTTTCTTCGATTTCTGTGAGCTTAACGCTGGCAACCACTGGATTTCAAATGAAATCAGTAGCGAAAATTCGTAAACGTGGTTACATGATTATTATATTCAGATATAAATTGGCCAATCCATCAATGATTGTTATTAATGATGTCCTTATCGCGACGTCGTTGTTCTCCACATATTTCTTCGTTGCAGCGTCATCGTCCGATTCTGGTTCTCTCAAGTTAGCGATTCTATTTCCGCGCATGCTGCGTTGACCAGTCATTGTATCGCAGCTTTAGGAACACGTTTAAAGATCTCTCGAATGTTCTCTCCAATTGATACGCTTGTGTCTTTGATTTTTCTACTATCACTAAATACTATGATGTTATCATTCGCTGCACCTGAGACTCGCAGAATAACATCGACCCACTTGATATTGTTCGTCTTTAGCCGCCCATGTTGATCTTAAAAAACAACAACCTCATCCGGATCAACCCCGGCGAGACACGTAATATCAGCAAGTTCATCTTGTGTCGTATACGCCGACAAATCAATGTTACCCGAGGATTTGCTTTAGCAGATCTTCCGTAAATATCTACCATTTTAAATTATTAACCTGTTTAAAACGGCGGGCCATATATTCGTGTACGACTTTATGCGGCGGCGCTGATTATCTTGACACGGTGTTAAGTACAGCAAGTACTTCTGGACACATATCCGTTATTGTCTGTGTTGTTAATGTTGAATACCAGACGGAATCGCTAGCGATTCTGCTGACATATTCGAAAATTTTTCCTTGGTGGTGACAATCCATATGAATCAAAATGAACAACACCGCGTGGATTAAGAGCGTATGCAACCCAATGATTACCTGGACCAAAATGGCCATCGAGATTAATGATACCAGTTTCAACACGGTTGGTTTTTCCGGTAATTGATCACGCATGAAAAACACCTCTGAAGATTTTTTTTATGTTTTCTCGCCGAGCAGCATCCAGTGAATCAAAATTGGACATGGGGAGCTTTAACGAAGCGTCCCCGGCAGTCTCAGACCTTGACTGTACCGTGTTCCTGGTAATCTTAAACCGTGTCCCATTTTGAGGTCTTGAATCCATGTCCTGATGCCTTTTTCAATGCCATGCCGGCAGCTGTTCCAACGGCACCGAGTACAGATGCTTATGCGAGATCAAGTAAACGCCAGTTTTTGATTTTCTGGTGTCATTCTAGTGTTTGATCTGACGTTCAGTCAACGATAATTTATTTGGGCCTTGCAACGCCGTTGATTTCAGAGACAGTTTTGCCCCAGAATTCTTGTTTGATGCCGGCTGCAACTTTTTAATCTGACCGGGTGTCAGAGTAATGTTGACGTGAAGAATATGACATTACAACATCATGAATGATCTAATTACATGTTTGGAAAACACTTACATGTTTTCAACGGGCCCATCAATATCCGCTCATTCGTCCACTAACGCCTTTAAGTAAAATTGTTTTATCTTACAGTATAATAGCGATTGCTCTGTAAACACCAGCCGACGCAGGACCAAGGGTGGCTCGCACGTGTACGTCAACGACTGACTGTCTGAACAAATCGATGTTTTCTTACGAAAATTAATAGATTGGATACAACATTGAAAAATCCCGCTGAGATATCTGCAAACCAGAGTCGACCTTCTGATCATGCCACATGAGCGTCATCAGACTACGATACGTCCGTGCAACGTTTTTGGTCAAAATTAGTATTATATCTTTGGATGGTTCTTGATGTTCATTTGTCCTAAGCGAAATTGTAGACAATGCTAATTTAACAAACACCATTGGGTTCGTTGTCTGATCGTTATACCTGGTGGCACTTTGAAATGCCACGAATATATGTTGCGGTGCTGAAATTCCCTATTCTGATGCGATCTGCCATGAAAATGTTCCTGCCGTGCCTGGAGCTGTGTCTGTGGTCATTGTTAGCCACGACAGCGTTGATTTACCACCACAATCCATGAACGATAACAACCGCGCTTCTTCTGTCACTGATGTAGTCATCGTTGGCATCCATAATGCTAGTTTTGTTAGTGATATTTTATCAGCACCATCGGCAGCACCCCCAAATGCGCACCAGATTGCATCGTTGTCGGTGGCCTTTTATACCAGTGCTATTGTGTGTTTGGCTCCGAAGATAACTTTCTAACATTTCTACAGAATCCGAAGATATGTGACAGTAGTAGTGTCACACAGGAAAACCAAGATGTTGACCTGAGATCGTCGTGTTGAAAATCCCAGGCTGAATTCTGGATTAGTACTCTGCAGTGTCTCAAAAGCAGCAACAGGTCGTGGTATCGTTCCAGACGCTGAAACATCAGAACTGGCCTGTGTTAATTTTACCATGAGCTACTGCCTATCGTCGGGGTCGTCAATAATGTCCTCCGCGAAAATCATGGATAGGCCAGCGGACCGTGAATAGTCATCGCTCTATCGGGCCAGTCCGATAATTGTCGTAGGAACATCAACGTTATCGAGGCGTTCTTCGGTTTCTCTACCATCAATGATATGTATGGCACTGTTAAACAACGCCATGACACCATTGTTAACGAATCAATATCGTTCATTCGCGCCATGTGGCATCATCATTTTTCACAAGTTTACCATGATCTTCAAAATAAATGCCTCGTCGGAGAGAAAATAACTTGATGAAGCTTGGAATTGCAGTTCGATTCGTCCACGTTGGTCTGATTCTCTTGCTTCATAAGAATAATACTGATAATCATGCACAGACTCATCCTTGAGTACTCGTGCATCCATGTCAAATGCGGGATCAGACACACACTTGAACATTTTATTATATACGTTGTTGTTTAAAAAGATCTTCTAACACCGATCAGTGTCACCGACTACGACGGGCCAGACTACTACCCGCTATTAGGTTTGCGGTTATATTTTTTTTTTCAATCTCGGCTGCGGCTTGTTTTGTCAGACACGGCCCGCCAGCTAATTCTTTCAACCACTCATTGAAAGCTTGATTTATTATTTCACTGACACTTGCTTGCATCACTTCGGTGCTGTGCAGTTTTATTGGAATGCTTGCATTCTGCTGTGGTCTTCGTCGTCCTAATCGTACGAGTCTGTCTTTGATGGCTTAAAATGCTTTAGCAGCAACATCACCAATAGAGCCAATACCCTTATCAAGAACGATTTCGATGGCTTTCATGCCTAATTGTTTTGATATCGGAATAGGCTTTGGGACTATCATTCTAAATAAACCTTGAATAACATCGCCGAGTCCATCTCCGTAGATCGCTTTATAAACCGGTAATCGTGAATTTTATCACCCTGACATTTTCAGGTCCACATTGGGCATTGTGTATAATCATGTCATTTTGTCATCGCCGATCTAATTGATCACTCACTGTAGTGATCGTCGGTAATTTCATCGATCAGTGCCCGATAGACGCGCTGTCCATGATGCTACCGGTATATAAACGCTGACAAATAGCAATTGATTCATTGATGAATTCGTGGGAATTGTTGCCGGCTCGTCTTCCACCAATCAGAATCAACATCAGCGAGGATGTTATTGGGACAAAGTTTATCTTAAATAACCAACGAAGTTTGTTTATACGAGGTTTATACGAGGTCGATCGCGAGTGCAAGGTCATTTCCAGTTGCTTCTTCTACCTCAATATGAGGTGGTCTGAATAGTGATTTTTCAGACGATAGCATATCTCCAGGTAATGTCGCTTTCTAAATTCTTTCAACTGTTTCTCAAATTTTTCAAATTCATCCTTATGTTCACCGCTGATTTGATTATTACCGTAGAAACTTTCGAAACACAAAACCAGTATAGGGTTTTTTTTGTAACATCGACGGTATTTGGGTCTAACAAAGTATCACGATATGGATATCCTGCTGCAGCAACTGCTATATGGTTTTCTCGAAGTGCTTTAAGACCTTCTTCGGTAAATTCGGCAGGTAGTTTTGCAACAGGTTCTGGTTCTGGTGCAACAAGGTCCCTTACATTACTGATCCCACCACGAGCTTGATTGATAACCTCTATTGCTTGCTGTATTTCTTGCTGTAATTGTGGTTGAACAGCAGCTATCTCAGCTGGAAGCTCTCGGAGAATCTTTTTTGTGGGGGGTGTTCTTTCTGCTATTTTTTTAGTTGCTTTAGCGGTTTGTTCCAAAGACGGAAGAAGACCTTTAGTGGCTTTTGTGACTGGTTTAAGTAACTGCTCTGCACCCTCTGTAAATACCACTTGAGCTTTCTGATGCTGTTGTAGCTTCTATTTGACAGAATCACTGACTGGAGTATATTTCTTAATTGCATCTAGTCGTTGTCGAACTAATTTAGTTGTATGAGATTCCATAGTTAGTGCAGAATCACTCATTATTATTATTACAGCAACGATTTAATTACAGATCACCGGTCAGTGGACATAAAAGATTTCAGTATATACAACGTCAATCAACTTGGTCTCAGTCATTCCTTTTTGCTATTTTCATTCAAGCCTCAGATTGGCCTCTGGTAACTAATACATCAGCATTGCCACAGATAAAATTGACACTTTTACAAGGCCCGGATTGTACAATGGGGCCTTGATGGGGGGGGGGGAGCGGGTCTACCTCAAGGTCGACGCCACTTTTTTCTGGTCGGTCTATCGCCTTCATTGAGGTCAGGATGGACAGTAACCGGTGCCAGTAATTTTCCATTGAGGTCAGAATAGACGGTAACCAGTGCTCCAATCAGGCTTACATACAAGGCCCTGACTGGCTTTTGGTAACTAATAAATCGGTATTTTTACAGGTAGAAATAACATTTTTAGCCCCTGTTTTGTAAAATGGGGCCTTTATGGGTGGGGATATTTGTTGGTCGGTCGACCCCCTTCTGCTGCTAGCCTCGCCTTGGAATGGCTTAAGAGTTAAGCTAGAATCGCTGAATCCTTTAAGATTGTCCAGATAAAGTTCGTCAAGGTTTCTTAAAGACGCGATGCACACCGGTACCGCATATGCATCTACGTTATTGAATGTCACATTTCTTTTAGAGTTACCTCAAAGGCAAGATAGTAATCTGCCGGGAGAAAAGACAGGAAACCTTCCTCTACGTTCAAATTCACGAACTGTGGCAGCTGACGAAGACTTGCAGGCCGTTTGGTACGTTATGCACCTTCGCCAAAGATGACAGTGGACACGCTGAACAGAGCAAATTCGTAATGTAGTCCTTGTATCGTCATGTAGTCCTTGTATTCTCTCGACTGACATCGGGGTATTGTAACTTCCTTAGACGAACCAAAGCAGTCAGAAGAGATCTACCCGGGAAACCAAGAGATTTTCTCTGGAACTGAATGTCGTTGGCTGTTATTCTGTTCCATTAAATGCATTTTCATCGATAGAGATGCAATTTCATTTGTTCGAGTGTATGGTATTTAAAGTTATATTTTTGAACATCCTGGTCTAAACTTGATTCAGGTTGTTGCCTTCTAAATGCAGGATGGAATCAGAAATGGATCATATCAGAAAGGTTCCATTGAAGTAAGCCCGATTCCTATAAATCTGGATATACATATGAGCATAGTAAGCACGATGCCTATAAATCGGGATACAAATTTTAATATTTAGTAAGAATGGTGCCAATAAATCTGGACATAAATGTATGCATTTAGTAAAAACAATACCTAGAAATCTGGATATAAATGTAACCATTTAGTAAGCACAATGCCTATAAATCTGGACATAAATGTAACCATTTAGTAAGCACGATGCCTATAAATGTCTGTGAATGTTAGAGTAGCAATACGAAAGTAGTAAAACGCAGACTATTTAAGGAAACAGGGTTTGGAAGCACTATGACGATGAGCACTTCCGTTTTAATCAGTTGTTGTATATAACTAAAGTAAGATGTCGGATAGGATATACCCGTCTTTGTTTTTACTCTCCCTTTACCCTCAATAAACAAATTCTAAATCCAGAGCCGACGGGAGGTGGGGGGCAACCGGGGCTATAAGGAGGCCCGGACAGAACAACACTTTTTAATTTTATTAAAGAAAAATTTTGTTTTAACAAGAACTTGGAGAGGCCCGGCTGTTTCCTACCCCAGGACAGTGATCTCTCTCTACGGCCCTGCCTAAATGACATACATTCTTTGGACATCTTAAAACAATTAACATTTCAGAAGATAACCATGGTTATGTATACATTCCAGACGAGGCTATCTTAGCAGGCGTCATGAACTTGACTATGAATATATTCATTAGACTCTCTTGACATATCAGTTAATGCACAAGATGATCAAGGGGGTAATAAATCATCTGAAAAATAATACAATATGAGCTGGAGATATATTAAATTATATTTTTATGGCTATGCATCTATTGTTATTATCTCTGTTTACAAAAGTGTTTAATTCAAATTTTATATTAGTCTAATGTTTGGCAGTTGGAATCTCTGCCTTGGGGAATTGTGATATGATCTGCATGGCGATCATCGAAGATCATGTGAACACATTTATCCCGAACTGTCTTGCCTATCGCGATTCTGCATGTCCTACACTGTGAATTATGACCATTACAACTATGGTTTGACATGGTCTTATTCATCAATAACGCATTTATGTTCCTCTGGTATAGTATATCATCAGAAGAAATATAAAGGGCCCCTTTAAATAATGTATGTATCCATCCTGCAGTAGGTATTGTGATATTTTATTTTAGTGATCCAACAGTAAGTATCGTAATATTTTGTTTTAGTGAAACTCAATTAAACTTCAGATATTGTCACACAGTTTATGACATACCAAACCCAGTTTATCTTATGTCCTGACTCAATTGTAACTTCTTACAAAAAGAACTATAAAGTTTGTGGGTTTTTTAAAAGACGTCAAACTGCAATGTTTACGAATATAATTGTGTGTTGTTTTCCGTTTTAGAGAAGTTGTATGGCAATAGTTTTGTTAAAGAGCATATATGAATTGCCACATGGAAACAGCTGGGCCATATTAGAAAAAAATTCTATTTGCGGTTTTCTTCTGTGAGGTATTTACAAACGGTATCCCCCCCCCCTTCAAACATCACTCCATAAGCATAAAAACTTATAGTGTAAATCGATACTTTGAAAATTTCCTGATTACTAAACATGATCACGTGTCATCTCTAAGAGGTGACAAAGTAAAGATGATGAATAATGATTAAATCTGCTGGATAAATGAAGAGATGTCACCGCAAGTAGTATATGGGGACGATAGAGGGAAAATTGGACTTCCATGCAAAAAAGTGAATATTGAATATAGGGACAAGGAAATTTATAGATACATAAAATTTATAGGGACAAGTTGAATTTAATATGGTGGGCCAGTATAAGGACAAGGGGAATTTAACAGCGGTGACTGGACAGTAGGGAGAAAATGGCAACAATGTTGTAAGTGCCTGACCTTAATCGGGTGGGACAGTTAGTAACAGTGTTGACCTCAATACGCGCTACTGTAGGAACGTAGGTACATGAAATGGATTTATAGGGACAAAGGTAGTTTTGTAGGGACAAAATAGATATACACAAACAGAAAACAGACACACAAACAAACACATACAAACACAATCCAAACGCCTTGTGTTAGCTTAAAATGTAAGTGTGTGTGTGTGTGTGTGTGTGTGTGTGTGTGTGTGTGTGTGTGTGTGTGTGTGTGTGTGTGTCTGTGTACGTGAGAGAGAGAGAGAGAGAGAGAG
>JAECUM010011663.1:0-15591 GCA_016617855.1 Megalonaias nervosa | reverse complement strand
AGATGATTGAAGTAGAGTACCATGTAATCACAATCTTGATATCTAGCAAATATTTGTACAAGTTTGGATGAGATAAAAGCGAAGTATTTAACTCCAATGTTTCAGAAAAGAAGCAGCTTTACAGTTTATACTTAATGATGATAACATGCAAATAAATAGCAGCAGTTCAAAATAATAATAGTTAAAACAGTATAGCATGAGAAATTAATAAATTACTTATATGGTTTGGGTAAGTACAAAGTTTCTTTGTACAAATTGTAGATCTCATAAACTTCACATGGCCAGTTAACGACAATTCATCAAAATACAGAAATAGAATTAAAAGAGAACAAAGATTTAAAAGAACATATAGAATAGTCACAACAAATTCAACCAGTAGCCATGTTGGACACAATTCCGCAAATTCAACCAATGGCCAAATGGAGCACAATTCAGACCTCATTCATACCTTTCAAAGAAGAAAAATTGTAAATTGTTGGAAACAAAAGATGCTGTTTCAGATATTCATTCTGTTGGCGTGTTCGTAGCACAGGATATGAAACACAAAATATTCTTTGCATGTTTTAAATTTTTAATGACCTATAAAGAACTATACTTTTATATCTACACAATATATAAAAACTACATTACAAATATCATAGCTGTTAGAGTGTTGATATAAAGTCATCTGATATACCAACACTTTCGGTATATCAGATTGTGATCCGCCCATGGCGCATTATTACACATATATAAATATATAAGTAATGTTTCAACATTGAGTTATGTTTCAATAGTAGGCTATCGCTTCTATATTATCCAAAATCTGTGATGAATTTCCACTCACTAAGTATCAGCGTTGTAATGAAATAACAATAAAAATATTAACAATCCTCGTCTTCTAAATGAATTAGACCTGGTGCAGAATTTCATCAAAATCCCCTCTGATTCTTAGATAGGGCTATTCTAGGCTACGTGCTAATTGGTATTTTTTTTACCTCCCTGTTCAAATTAGTGATCACGTAGACCTGTCAAGTGAGCCATCATGTGACCTAAAATCGTGGGTTAAAACAGACGTTTTCTAGTAGATTTATCAATCGTATTTTACACCTTTAGAGCTCAAGGTTTTTTTTTATGTTAATGCCAGTTGAGTTAGACTTCTTCTATTTTGTGGATGTAATAATTTATATTCTCTGGAAAACACACAAGTGCACTTCTTTATAAAAATTCTGGGACAAAGACATTTAGTGGCAATTTATTCTGGAATTCTAAATTGGAACATTATACATTGTAATTCAACGAGGAACTGTTGTCATCAATACAACGACCTCATCTGACGTCATCGCCTTCCATACTGGAACTTCATTAAGATTAGAACCTGGATTGAATTAGAACTGTTTAGTGATAGGACGTATATTTTTTAATTCTAGGATTAATTTTTGGATTATATTCACAAACCGTAAGTCCTATTTCATATTTTTCCTTGTTTTCTAGGGAAATAAATTTTTTTTGTTAAAATTTACAAAGCTTGTTCATTTCACTCTTTTCTTTTGTTACTTTTGTACGAGCCTACACGTAAAACAATGTTCATTCAGTTAACCATGCTCTCTTTGTAGTGGTCTACAGTCTTCATTGAAATAAACGTTTTGGCTAAATCATAGGTCTGTCTTATTTGCATTGAATCGACATGAATGAAAATAGAAGTTCGAAAATGCAAAGAAGCGACATATCAATTTGGAAAGAAGATTGCGATTATACACAAAAGGTTGAGAACTATGTTGTCTAGTGAACACACTTGACAGAGCTATGCAGAGTTCATTCATTCCGTCAATACAGTCGCTTCTAGTCAGACTTAACTGCATATTTATATTATGCACACTGTATATTGGATATACGACTCGTTCTATAAATTTTTAATTAGAATGAAACTCGGTAAATTTCTTTTCCTTTTAATTAAATCATTTATACATGTCTTGGTATACCTATGATACATGTATATATATGGTCACAACTAAGGAACAGAAAAAACAACAAATTAACAAGTTTTGTAAAACTAAACAAATGATTAATTATTAAAGTCATAAATGAAAATGTGAGTGGAATTTACAGTATAGTAAAGCAAATCCAAACTAATCCTTATAACAGTCTATGAATGTTCTAAATGAACGAAAAAAACTTATAAATAAAAACTTCAAAACCGGATATGCACTGGTCCTCCAAGAGCCGTGACGTTGTCAAAATGGCGTTCTCCAGAATTTCTTTGAATAATTTATAACAATTTCAGAATACTATTATAGTCCAAATAATGAACACTTTCTATTTCCTCTAAACATTCCTAACAAATGTTTTTCCTCCTGAATAATATCCATGTACAACAGAAAATCTGTAGACTTACAACATGAACATAATAAGTGTGAATGACTCCAAAACTCGGAATGAAACTGATCCCTTAATTCTCTCCTTTTATACACAACATATTGCTACTGTATGTCGCGAAAGACCACACGTGACAGATGTTAGGAGTCTATGCTCTTAAAATAAGTAACATAAAAGAGCAGAGGACAAAAACCTTTGTAAAATTCAATAAATATCTTTTTCTCAGAACACAAAGTGAAAATGAGAAAAAAGATCTTACGGTATTATTAAATCCCAAAATAATCCAAGAATTACAAACACAAGTCCTAATAATTTACAGTCCTGAATAAGTTTTAGTAAAAATCCAAAATAAATCCAAAAAATGAAGGCGATGATGTATGTGATAGCTTGTAGAGTTTTGATGTGTCAAACGTCAATTGTTGAAACACAGCAATATAATTCCAGGTTTAAATTCATTATAAAATCCAGTGAATGTATCTGACCATTAATTTTATCAGCGCACTTTGTATTTCCAGAGAAAATAATCACTTGAATTCAATAATTTAATGAAATAAAATGTCCAGCCCAATAATGAAATACTGGACAGAACATATAACAAAATTTGAAAGCGCTAGATCTTAAAGCACGACTGAAAATCCTTTTAGTTACAAAATTATATAGTTGTCTACTTAACCTCAGGTCACAATTAGCATTTTCAAAAAAAAAAATACCTAATGGAAAATAACCTTCTAGAATGATCCTGATGTTTACACAGTAAAAACCAGAATATGGACTATGTAAAATACACTAAGGAAATTCCAAAACTTAGACCTGGACAGAAAGAAAAATAATAATTACTCTTTATACGAATTATACTGATTTTAAATATATACACAGAGAGAATAATTTAGCTATGCATTAGTTGTTTAGAGAATAAAGTCAATTCAGGTCAAGCAGAAATTAACTCAGTTTTGGCCATGGTCAAGTCCAACATATAGTGTTATACTACAATATTATGTAATGAAATTAATAAAAAATAAAACTAACAAAATATAAAACTAACAAACAAAGCAAATTAAATATATATAAAACTTCCCCTGATAAAGAATAAAGAAAGATTTACGTAATAAAGCTTTCTTTTTACTATTAGTCAAATATACATGTGGTAATTTTTTATAAGATGAAAACTTATGAATGACACAAAATATACATGAAACAATATATTTCTATACACGTGAAAGCGCATGTGCTATTAAATTTTCTTTCCCCTTGACGTGCCTGATCTCTTTATTGTATTCCTGCAACATCAAACCAACCCCAACATCACTTGCATCAACAGATAATTTGAATGACTGACTGAAATTTGAAAGAACTGGTGAACTATTAAGTTTGCCCTTTAACTTATCACAAGCCTCCTGACATTTTTCAGACCAATGAAACTTGGTTTTCTTGCTCAATAAATTTGTCAGTGGTTCAGCAATTATGGAAAAATTGGAACCAAATTTCCGATAGTATCCAGCCATACCCAAACATCGCATCAATTGCTTATAACTCTTAGGTACAGACAATTCAGAGACAGCCTTGACATTAGCATCTATAGGTTTAACTTGTCCATGTCCCACGATATGTCCTAAAAATGTTACACTAGCACGGTAAAACTCACTTTTGGATAAATTAATTGTCAAATTTGCATCAGTGAGTGTGTGAAAGAATTTCTGGATTGTTTCCAAGTGGTATTTCCACGTACGGTTGTAAATGAGGACGTCATTATTGTAAGCATCACATATATCCAAACCAGATGTAATCATGTTTATTAAACGTTGAAAAGTACTAGGTGAACTTTTCATCCCAAACGGCATCACTTTATATTGATAAACGCCATCTGGGGTCACGAATGCCGAAATTTCCTTTGCCCTTTCCGTCAGTGGAATTTGCCAACATCCTTTCAAAAGGTCAAATGTGGTGACATACTTGGCATTTTCAACTTTATCAATGCAGTCATCGATTCTTGGTAATGGAAATGAATCCGTTTTAGTCACACTGTTCATCTTTCTATAGCCAGTACATATGAGGAACATATTATCTAGTTTCGGAACAAGTATACATGGTGAACTCCAGTCACTTTTACTCGGCTCTATAAAATCATTTTCCAGCAAATACTGCATTTCTTTTTTCAAACATTCCTGTTAGAGAGGGTTCATCCTGTATGGGTGTTGTTTCACAGGTGTGGAATTTACAATTTCAACGTCGTGGTAGATTTTATTTGTTCTTGTAGGACCATCTGGAAATAAGTGTTCATACTCAAGTAATAACTGTGTTCATTATTTTCTTGTTGTTGCAAACGTGCAAATTTCTGGTCCAGATTAATTCATAATTTCTCAGTTTCGAAGATTGTTACTCCAAAGTCAATACAGTCCGATTACATTCCATCGTTTCAATCTTCCCTGTGTGGGAAAGGTCTACAAAATTAATTGCATGATTAACCTGATTATCTCTATCAACATACTCATTTAACATATTTATATGGCAAGGTTGTTTTTGTTTTGGCCTCCCAGGAGTATTGATGATATATGTAACAGGATTTAACCTGAATGGATGCTTGGACTAAATGACAACACAACACATTGTGATGAACGATGGAGTTTATGAAATGAATTGATTATATATATATATATATATATATATATATATATATATAGTGATTCTTTCACGCTCCAAACACACGACTCATTCGATTACTTAACACAAACATTCACCAGTGAAAACAAAACAAATGTGATTCATATATTCATATATGAAGGTAAGATTAACATAATCTCACGAGATGAAAGCGAGATTCACATAATCTCATGTAATGTAAACAATGAAAGCGATGAAAGCGAGATTCACATTATCTCATGTAATATAAACAATGAAAGCGATGAAAGAGAGATTCACATTATCTCATGTAATATAAACAATGAAAGCGATGAAAGCGAGATTCACATAATCTCATGTAATGTAAACAATGAAAGCGATGAAAGAGAGATTCACATAATCTCATGTAATATAAACAATGAAAGCGATGAAAGCGAGATTCACATAATCTCATGTAATGTAAACAACAATATTGTACTCAATTGAAACCACAGTCCAATTGAAAAATCACACAGTTCTCCTGAATCCTTGGGTTGGTCCAAACTTGTATTGACCCCACACTCCCCTTCATGGATCCACCATACACACAAGTTTACAAATCTTGTACTTCTGCCGTACACCTGCACACATACGCACAGCTACACACAGACACAGCTACCCAACTGCACAGCACTATGGCTGTAGAACGAATGGAGAATGTACACTCCTCGACAAGATCCAAAAGACCATTGTGTCAGTTAGATAGAAACCTAGTCTTAAATCTTCAAGGGAATGAGCATTAGTGAGGGTAAAATACCCGTGCATACCGTACTTTTAGTGTCTCGCCGCAAGCAAACTACGACGGAATACATGTTAGTTCAGTCACTTAACTAAACAAAAAACAATTATCCACCCTAGGTAACTTTGTACGCATGTACGACGAACATGATCAAATTGTTCTAAGGCGAAACCAAGTTATTTCTTGCCTTATTCTGTGACAATACCTCCCCCCTAAGAGAAAAATGTACTCATTTTTTTAGCTTTCACAGAATAAAAGAAATTAACTACTAATGTTGCTTTACAATATCTAAACTGGTTACATAGTAATCCGGATTTTCTATTTACATCCTACTTAAATAATCTGCACCTACGTTTTCGACCCCTCTGATTGCCTCAACTCGAAAACGATAGGGTTGAAGTGTTAGCGCCCAACGCATCAACCGAGCGTTAGCGACCTTAGCTTTGTTTAAATACAACAATGGTTGATGGTCCGTTTCGAGAACGAAATCTCTCCCAAAAAGATAAGCATGAAACTTACCAATACCCCATGCTACAGCTAAGCATTCTTTCTCAATCATTGAGTACTTTTGTTTCCTTGACAGTAACTTCCTACTGGCATAGGCTACAGGCATTTTTATCATGTCTTGTTCCTGCAACAAAACTGCTCCCAACCCAGTATCGGAAGCATCAGTTCTTATGATAAAAGGTTTACTGATATCAGGTAACCTTAGAATAGGTGCACTAGTCAGCTTTTCCTTCAATGCATTAAATGCTTTTTCCTGAGATGGTCCCCATAACACTTTATTTGGTTGCCCCTTCTTTGTTAGGTCTGATAATGGGCTAGCAATGGCTGCGAAATTAGGGATAAATTTCCTGTAGAAACCTACCAAACCTAGTAAAGATCTAACCTGAGACTTGTTATTTGGTTGAGGTGATTTCATAACCGCTTCTACTTGATTGGGGTGAGGTTTTAAATGCCTGGCTGAGCAGACCATGTGACCCAAGCACTCTAAATCAGTATAGCCAATACTGCATTTAGTAGGTCGCACCGTGAGGTTGGCTTCACGGAGTCTTCTGAAAAGTTCAGCCAAAACGGATAGATGTTTTTCCCAAGTATCCGTGTACACAAAAATATCGTCCACAAAGCTGTCAACGCATACCAAGTCCTTCAATAATCTACGCATCAAGCGACAACACGTGGCGCTGACTCCTACCAATCCGAATGGCATCACCTTGAATTGGTACAGTCCTTTCTGTGTAGCAAATGTCGTCAATTGGCGGGACTAGTCAACTATCAGTACCTGCCAATACGCTTTTGATAAATCAAATTTCGAAATATATCGGTGACCTGATAATTTCGCAAGAAGATTCTCCATATCCGGCATCGGTTCGGCATCGAACACCGTCACTTTGTTTAATTGACGAAAGTCAATACAGACGCGATTAGTACGTCTTTTTTCCTCACAAGGACAACGGGAGATGAATATGGTGAAATTGACGGCTCAATGACCCCCAAGTCTAACATTTTTCTAACCTCCTCATCTACTGTCTCTCGCGCATTAAATGGAACCGGGTAACCCTTAATCCTAATTGGATCAGATGTACATAACTTTATTTTTAGCTCTACTAGGGTTGTGCATCCTGGTCGATCGGTAAAAATATCAGAATACTTTCCTAGGAGCTCTTTGATCCGTTTAAATTGATCTTTGAGTAACTCTGCACTTACGTTCACCTGATCTGTCCCTTCTTTTTCACTATTGCAAAGGATATTCTAGTGGAGCATCTATCTCGGGTTCTCCCATTTCCGCGTCATCTTCGATAACTGCTGAACACACTACAGTCAACACTCCTTTGTCTGACGCTTCCTCGCGCCTTTCTACGTATAACTTTAGATTATTAGCATGAAAAATGCTCATTCTACCATTCATGTCTATTTTATAGTCCATATCACCCTTGATTTCTTTTACCTTGTATGGACCTTTCCACTGAACCAATAATTTATTATTACTTGTGGGAAGAAGTACCAAAACCTGATCACCCACAACGAATTTCCTGTCGCGCGTCTTATGATTGTAGTATTTGGCATACTTACGACTCGATCTTGTTAGGTCTTCATGTGCCATTTTACAGGTATTTTCTAGTTTTCCGCGCAAATCGAGCACATACTGGTAAGTAGTTTTCACTTCATCGTCAGGGACATTACCTGTCCAAAGTTCGCGTAGGATTCGCATAAGACCCCATACCGTTCTTCCATACAGCAATTCAAAGGGCGAAAACCCTAAACTTTCTTGCGGCACTTCGCGATGCGCGAATAGGACAGCATTCAAATAACGGTCCCAGTCTTGTGGACGTTCCGCGCACATTCGACGTAACATCTGCTTCAATGTACCATTGAACTTTTCTACCAGACCGTTACACATGGGATGATACGGTGTTGTGTTCAGTTGTTTTATGGATAACAACCTACTAACTTCACTCATGAGGTCGGAAGTGAATTGGGTTCCGCAATCCGTCAAAATTTCTTCCGGCACTCCTATCCTACTGAATATATCCACTAGCGCTTCGGCTACCCTTTCTGTTTCGATACTAGGCAATGCTACGGCTTCAGGGTACCTGGTAGCATAATCCACGAGTGTAAGGATGTACCTGTTTTTTTTATCGGTTACAGGTTGTATGGGCCCGACAATATCCACAGCCACTCTTTTGAAAGGTGTATCTATCAAGGGCATTTGGCCTAGGGGAACACGTGAAACTCTCCCCTTAGACACAGTTTTCTGACATACATCACAGGACCTACAAAACCTAGTAACGTCACTATTTACACCAGGCCAGTAGAACTCAGCCAGTGCTCTGCTGGTAGTCTTTCCCGTACCCAGATGACCTGCCATACTAGATTCGTGAGCTACCCTCAATACACGTGACCGGTATTTTGGAGGTACAACTAATTGCCAATATTTCTTTCCCTTTAGTGTAGTAAACTCCCTATGAATTAACCCATTTCTTTTGACAAACTTTGAACTACCCCCTCCTTTACAGCGTTTAATGTAGTTGCACGCGATTTTTTCTCTAATAGAACTTACAGATGTGTCGCGCTCTTGCTCCCGGAGGAAATCGTCACGCGAGATTCCTTCGATTGATTCGGGGACGATTAACTTCCGAAACGCTCATTTCTCCCACTGGGTTTGACCTCGCGTTTCAACGGCTAGAACTTGGGGTGTTTGAAAATCTTCCATAGTCGACAGACGAGACCCTTCAACGTTGCCGATTGTCAAATCGTAAATTGGATTATCCATACAAAGCGCATCAATTGTTCCGTTCAAGAAAGGAGTTTCAATCCTAACTCTTGGAACAGGTACGCGACCGATCGTCTGATCGAGTAGCATGCATGGAGTCTCTATCCCCATCATTTGGTTATCCATCACGAGACTACGTTTGATAACCACACTTGTGCAACCGGTATCACGTAAAACTGTGACCGCCTGACCGTTAACAGTACCGTTCGCTGTTGGTACCCGCGCTTCCGGGAACATACATGTACCGATTAAAGGAATATCTTCACGAATAGATCTATCGGAACAGTTTTTGTTTTGTATTGCTACGGCTGCTTTATATATGGGATCTTTTCTTTTAGGACATTGTGCTTTTACTTGACCCCATTCGTTACATGTATAGCACTGTACACTTTTACGTCTTATTTCTCTATCAGATTTACCCATCTCAGTTGGTTTCGCTGGCTCTCTGGGAGTCGAACCCTTAGACTGATTAATAGACTTATCTTTCGAAACCACGTTTTGAGTTCCACCATGTGCTTCAGCGAAACAATCTGCTTGCTTAGCCATGTCTTGAACATATGTGAATGTTTTTTCCTTAAAAAACTGGTTCAAATCTCGCCCTACTATACTTAGTAACTGATCTCTGAGCACGAAATCCACTAAACCCTCAAAAGTTTTGTTCACCTTAGTACATTCAGTCCAGCGTTGGAAATAATTATCTATTCTAACGATAAATTGCCCAAAGGTTTCCCCCTTCTCAGGTCTACTATACCTAAACTTTTTCCGGAAACCTTGCTCTGTTAATTCATACCGCTTTAATAGTGCTTCCTTCAGAGCGTCGTAATTAAACTCCTCGCTACTAGGAAGTCTTGAGTATACGTCGAGAGCCTTACCTTTTAACAAAGCACTGAGATGAAGAGCCCAATCATCTCGCTTCCATTTCTGGTTATCGGCATACCGTTCGAACCGATGAAGATAACTATCCATGTTATCTTTTTCATCGTCAAAGAAAGGTAATTTAGGGCCATTTAATTTGCTAGAGGCAGAATCTTGATCTCCTCTTCTAGCGTGTGCTAACTGTAATTGTCTTTCGTGCTCTCTTTGTTTAGTTCTTTCTTCTAACTCTGAAATCTCTAACCTTGCCCGTTTTTCTAATTCCCTTTCTAATACAAATCTTTCCTTTTCCGACTCCCTTTTCTCCTTTTCGAGTTGTTGTACCCTTTCTAATCTTTCCCTTTCTAATTCCCTTTTCTCCTTTTCTAGTTGGTGTTCCCTTTCCAAGCTTTCCCTTTCTAATTCCCTTTCTGATTCCCTTTTCTCCTTTTCGAGTTGTTGTACCCTTTCTAATCTTTCCCTTTCTAATTCCCTTTTCTCCTTTTCGAGTTGGTGTTCCCTTTCCAATCTTTCCCTTTCTAATTCCCTTTCCTTTGCCCTTTCATCCCTTTCTTTTGCTTGTTCTTTACTTGTGAACTTCCTCAGACTTTTCCCTTCATAACCAAGTTGTTTTCCAAATTCAGCTAGATCCTTTAGCGAAGTCGTGATTGTTTGGTGATAAGATAGAGGTTATCAAACTACAACTAACAATCTTAGTTACGGCAACAAAACCTAAACAAATGTGTACATGTAGGGAACTCCACGCCTACTAAAAATTCACTTGTCAAAATGTCCCCGATTAACAGCCTGTCTACGATCGATCGATCGATCGATCGATAGATCGATAGTTGGATAGATCGATAGATAGATAGATATACAGTATGTTGGTAGTCCATTCAATCTAAAGCATCCCACTTCTGACACCAATGTAACAGGATTTAAACTGAATGGATGCTTGGACTAAATAACAACACAACACACTGTGATGAACGATGGAGTTTATGAAATGAATTGATAAAATATATATATGTAGTGATTCTTTCACGCTCCAAACACACGACTCATTCGATTACTTCACACAAACATTCATCAGTGAAAACAAAACAAATGTGATTCATATATTCAGATATGAAGGTAATATTAACATAATCTCACGAGATGAAAGCGAGATCCACATAATCTCATGTAATGTAAATAATGAAAGCGATGAAAGCGAGATTCACATAATCTCATGTAATGTAAGCAACAATATTGTACTCAATTGAAACCACAATCAATTGAAATAAACATATGACTCGTAAGTTAGTCATTTGTACATTCCGTACAATCATATCCACGTGTGACTCAAATATTTGTAAAACTTGCTAATGAAACATCTTGACCTTGTTTACGTGTCCAATTGACAAATCACACAGTTCTCCTGGATCCTTGGGTTGGTCCAAACTTGTATTGACCCCACACTCCCCTTCATGGATCCACCATACACACAAGTTTACAAATCTTGTACTTCTGCCGTACACCTGCACACATACGCACAGCTGCACATCTACACAGCTACCAAACTGCACAGCCCTATGGCTGTAGAACGAATGGAGAATGTACACTCCTCGACAAGATACAAAGACCATTGTGTCAGTTAGATAAAAACCTAGTCTTAAATCTTCAGGGGATTGAGATTTAGTGAGGGTAAAATACCCGTGCATACCGTGCTTTTAGTGTCTCTCGCCGCAAGCGAACTACGACGGAATACATGTTAGTTCAGTCACTTAACTGAAAAAAAAAAAAAAAAACAATTATCCACCCTAGGTAACGTTGTACGCATGTACGACGAACATAATCAAATTGTTCTAAGGCGAAACCGAGTTATTTCTTGCCTTATTCTGTGACAATATAATTTAAATCATTTACTTTCTTTTCAACTGTGTAAGGACCATAATACTTAGCCTGAAGAGGGTTTTGTGGTACTGACAAAAGAGCCAGAACTCTATCACCAGGCTGAAACGTCTCTTTTCCTTCGTATTTTTACCATGCCTTATTTTCAGTTTTGACTGAGTGGAGTGCAGATTAATTCTTGCAACTTCACAAGTCTTTGGCAACTTATACTTAAAATTGGAAACATAATCGAGAAGATTAATTTCTGTAACTTCATTTGAAAGAAGTTTCTCTTTTAACTACTTCAATGGTCCAAGGACACTATGTCCAAAAACTAGTTCGAAGGGACTGAATCCTAAAGATTTTGAACTGATTCCCTAATAGCAAAATCTAGTAAATGAACGCCTTCATCCCATTCTTTTCCCGTATCAAAACAATAATCATATTTTTCAAAGTTTGAAGAAATCCTTCTAAAGCCCCTTAGATCTCAAAGAGGTAGGCAGACGATTTGAATCTTTGGATGCCTAATTCGTATATAACAATGCTGGAAAATTTCATACATAAAATTTGACTCTTGATCACATAGGACAGATTTGGGAAGGCAAAATTGAGTAAAACAAACTTTATCAAAGCTTTTAAAATTGTTTTAGTTTTAGTATTCCTCAAAGGAATTGCCTCTGGAATTATATAGACGCACACATTATGGTCATCAAGTAAAGGTTACCTGATTTGGTCTTAGGTAAGGGACCGACATAATCTACCATGGTTCGTCAAATGCAGGAATAGGTTGCAGATGAGCCTTAGGTATCTTCTGATTGGGCTTTCCCGCCATTTAACAAGTGTGACAATATCTGCAGTATTTACAAAAGTCACTTTTAAGTTTTGGCCAATAAAGGTGATTCAAGATCAAGTATTATTGATCCTTAAATGATCCGCCAAAGGTGTTTCATGGGCCAGACTAAGAATTTGCTGTCTGGATGATTCTGTAATTACAATATGATAGTTCACTGACCACTCGTCACCAGCGGGTACCTCAGGTGGTTTCCATTTTCTCAAAAGAATCCCATTTTTAACGAAATAACAGACAGGTACTATAGTGACTCATGTTTCACTAATGGCCCTTTGAAGCAAACAGGAGATCTCAAGATCTTTGTCCTGTTCGACGACAAGTGGTTGTCGTTTGTTACTCTAATTAGAATAAAGAGAACGAGTAGTTAAAAGAGGAAACGAGGATTATTGTGACTAAAACCATCTGACTGATCCGAACAAGGTAAAAGTGAGCTGATCAAAAGCCTGAACAATACATGTGTCAGCTAAAAGATTACTTTCCTGATCAACATCATTTTCCTAAGCTTTCTTTGCAATAGCTCTAGTAACTGCACAAGCTGGGTGTAAATCAGGGATTTCCATTTCAATACGATCGACTTTCTGATCCAAACAAGGCTTGTCAGTTGCAAGTGGATTAACCACAACCAGCTACGTCATTGCCTAGCAACAAATGAATACCCTAACGGGTAAAGACAGTACTCTTCCGACTGTCACGGGTCCTGAAACTAAGTCGGATGACAACTTTGCACAATGTAGAGGAACGTTAAGTAAGCCGCACTATACTCCCTGAATAAGAACACTCTCATTTGAAGAAGACTTCTCAGAAAAAGGCAAAGTACCTGATAATAAAAGACTCTGAGAATCGCCTGTGTCCCTTAACATTTTAATAGGGATAGGATTGGCCGACTCATTCATGACTGATATAGAACCATTCGACATGAATGGTTCATAACTATCCATCATAAAACCAGACTGGAGTTTACTAGACCCAACAAATGTATTGTTTTCAATGCATGACCGTGACCATGGCCTCTTAGAAATAAGAGCATTTGGAACAGGTCCGTCTTTATTCGTTTGCTTATTTTTCAATTTGTAGCAATCAGAAATAACTCGTCCTTTCTTCTTACAATAGGTACACATAGGAAGAGATAAGGACTTCTTATCTATCTTATCAGAAACTCGATGTCCAAAAGGTGTGCCAGATTGAGTTTTGGAAGGGCTCGTATCAAGCTGAAATACTTTTAAAGAGAAGATTCGACATGAGTTTGTCCAGTTTCTTTTTTATAGTTCCCGAACGTTTGCCGATAAGTCTCAGGTACTAACTCATAACCCTTCAAGATGCATTTATTAATCAGATCATTGTCAGCACTTTGCTGTACTGACAGAGAAGCGTAGATGTCTCGAGCTTTGCCTAAAAGTTCACTTTGTAATAATAGAGTCCAATGCTCTCTTGGCCATTTCGAATTTTTCAAAATGAGGAAAATATTTATCTACTTCTTTTCTCTAAAAGCGTGTATTAACCTAATATTCTTACTAATGTAAAAGCTTGAATTTGTGAGTAAAGTGGAGGATTGCTTTTCACTTGCCAGCTCTAATTCTTTTAATGTAAATTGATATTCCCTTTCTTCCTTTTCTTTTGCGTTTACATTTGCTTCTCTTCCCTCTTTCTCCAATTGCATTTGTTTTTCTTATTTCTGTAGCTGCATTTGTCTCTGTCTCTTCTTTCTGCGACTGCGTATTCCTCTCTCTTTCTTCTTTATTTAAATGCATTTGTTTTTCTTGAAGCTCAAGCTTTCTAACTGGATTTCATTATTGTATTTCAATTTCAATTCCATAACTTGTAACTTTGAGTCAGATGGAGACTGACTAATAAAATCCAAACCACTTTTATCCCAACCATTCTTTTCCACCAAATATTGGACCAAAATATGTTTTATTTCTTGCTTTGTTTAAGAAACGTTTGCCTCAGATCATATTTTCTGGCAATCGGAAGCAATTCATCCTTTTTCAGGAGCCTAACTATTCCTGGGTAGGATTTGAAATAAAGATCTCCACTTAGATGACATTGTAAAAAGCTTGTTGGTTTCAGTAAAGACTTTAAAATTTGTAATAATACCTTGGATTTAGAAAATTCCAAAACAAGGTGAATCAAAATTTCAAAAACAAAGTTTTCTGAAATATTTTAGATAAATTCTTATCCTGGACGAGCCCCCAATTTTCTGTTATCAGTCTATGTTCTTGAAATAAATAACAGAAAAGAGTGAAAAGCATCAAGCTTTGTAAAATTCAACAAATAATTTATTTCCCTTGAATGCAATGTCAAAATGAGAAAAAAGAACTTACGGTATTGCGAATTAAATCCCAAAATAATCCTAGAATTACAGACACAGGTCCTAATAGTTTAAAGTCCTGAATAAAACTCAGTAGAAGTCCAGAACAAATCCGAAAACAGAAGGCGATTATATGTCTGTGGTAGCTTGCAGAGAGTTGATCGGCCAACAGTCTTTTGTTGAATCACAGTAATATAATTCCAGATTTAAATTCACTACAAAATCAAGTGAGTGTCTCTGTCCATGAATTTTATCGGAGCACTTTTGTATTTCCAGAGAAAATAATCAGTTGAACCTCTCCTTTTTCCTTTGCGCGGTTTGCCTTAACTTATGCCATCATTCACACGTCATATGAAACAAGCGAAAATACTCTACGCTTGTCTTTTCATTTAATTTTCGCCGGTATCTTGCTACGATGGTCTAGAGAAAGAGAGAGACAGACAGAGAGACAGAGAGACAGAGACAGAGACAGAGACAGAGAGAGCATTTGGACATTTTCATACTTAATAATAATCGAATTTTAGAACATACTAATAGGTTTAAGAATCAATAAAAACAACAATAACACAAAAGGCATTAAATACATTACAATGTGTCACCTAACCGAGAAATTTACCATATAGTGTGTGTGTGTATATATATATATATATATATATATATATATATATATATATATATATATTATA
>JAECUM010011662.1:0-37112 GCA_016617855.1 Megalonaias nervosa | reverse complement strand
TTTTTAAGACGACAGTTTCTGACCACACCAGCTTGATCTCCTTCGTAATTGGTAAATACGAGGTGTTTCGCAAATTCATCGAGATCAATCCCTTTATCAGCTTTCTTCATTATATTATTCTACTTTCTTTAATACGACAGTGTTATTTTTTATATATCTCTCTATGCAATCTTGTGTGCCCCTTATCTTAACATTATCATCAGCGTTCATTTTTTCAAAGTATCTTTTCAACGCGCGATATTTTCGTTCACCACAAGCAACACAAAGTTTTGTTTCCCCTTTTGCCCCCACTGCACATATCTGCCAGGTCTAATATTTATCATATGGACACTATAATAATCTCCGCGACAGTTTTTGTCCACAAGGAGTTACTGATCCGATCTTTAGCCACCTGCAATTATTTTTTGCCGTTGGCATTATTATAGTATATTATTTTTGTCTAATTAGAGAAATGTTATATTAAGGAAAGTATATCGTATACTACAGCAATGCGTAATTCGACTGTTGCAAAGCAGATGAGAGAACAGTACTTTAAACTAACTGGTACAAAACCACCTTTTCCAAGGTCTAAAATTGCACAAAAAATTACGAAACGAGATAAAATCATTGTCAACCGCGAGTGAATTTGAGAGGTTAGCCGAGACTGATCCAGAGTATATCACCAGGTTCAATTTTGACAGATTAACAGCAAGAAAACATCCTCCGTTCGAATTACAATTACAAGAATTTATCAAAATAGCCAAAAATGAGTTTGCGCATGATGGTGCGGCTCTTGTTTGGTCATTGTTCAAGATCGATCACGATGGTATCTTCCTGACTTAACTATGAATGCCGAGCGTGCCGCAATGACTATTAATAATCTTGCAAATGACAGCAAGTGCATATTCAGAATAAAATTTATTATACAACATAATGGTGGCCAAGATGGCCCAACTTGGAATATTCGCGATAAACTCGATCCTGTTAAGAAATCAGGGCGTCATATTAATGTTGTCACAGTGAACAAAAATTCTAAACCACGCACGTTTAATGTAGACAAGAACATCTTTAAACTATTATAATGATACATCAAAAGACTGTTAGTAGATCATCACACACTAGGCCATTTGCACATTACCACTATCAAGCCTACAGGCATATCAACGTCTTCAATATTAGAACTTTCTGGAATTCAATTAGAACTCCATTCGTTTCAAATTGTGATTGAACTGTTGGACTATTTGGTGTTTAATTTAAAATATTGTAAGTCCTTCTTAAATTTTCACTTTGTATTCTCGGCAGATAAATTATTTGTTGAATTTTACAAAACTTGGTTTTCGCTCTTTTCATTTACTTAGTTTAAGACCATAGAGCCGTAACAGAAAATTTGGGGAGTGTGTAAGGGATACAGATTTCTGTAAAATATTTCAGAAAACTTTGTTTTGAAATTTAAATTTACTTTGTTTCAGAATTTTCTAAGTCCCAGGTATATTAAGTTCACATATATGAGAACTCTAAAATGAATCTAACAAGCTCTCACAATGCCATTTAAAGTGAAGAACTTTATTTCAAATCCTACTCAAGAAGAGTTAGAGTCCTTGAAAAAAGATGAATTACTCCAGCTTGAGAGACAATATTAACTCTTTGATGCGAGGGCTTCTTTAAGGACGCAAGAAATAAATATTTTGGTCCTGTATTTGGTGGCAAAGAATTTTTGGGATAAAAGTGCTTTTGGGTTTGATTAGTAAATCTCTATCTGGCTCTAAAATTAAAGATATAGAATTGAATTGAAACACAAAATCTAAAGTTAAGAAAGCTTTAGCTTCAGAAAGAAAAAGGAAAGAGACACATGCAGTTGGAGAAAGAGGAAAGAGAGAGAGAGAGAGACGAATGGAGCTACAGAAAGAAGACAATGAATTGCAGTTGCATAAAGAAGAGATACAAGTGCAGCTACAGAAAGAAGAAAGAGAATTGCAATTTCAGAAAGAGGAAGGTGAGAGATAAAGAGAAGATATGCGAAAGGAAAGTGAAAAGGAAGAGAGGGAAATACAGATGCAGAGAGAAAGGGCAAAAGTAGAAAGAGAATTTCAATCTAGATGAACCCTTTGCTGCATCAAGGCGCCTTTTGACACCAACTCCTTTAATGCACGATGACTCCTTTTGACGCCTTTTAGGACAAATCCTATTAAGGTAGTACTACCAAACTGAAGTTGCATACACTTAATTATCATTCATATGGCGAAAAGAATGAATGTAGAAAATAAATATGAAACAAATCATTAGTCTATTTGCAGGGTTACAGCAGCTGAACGGTTAAATCTACACTCGACAAATGTATGTAACACCGTGTCCGCCATTTGTAAACATGTGCTCTGCATACGCGGTTGCGACGTGAAGTCATTTGAAACTTTAAAAAGTACAGTTCAAACAGTTTTTATAATATACACGGAAATATGCCATTTTGAACTTGTCAAGTTTATTGTTATCAAGGGTTCGCTGAAAAAGAAGTATATTAGTGCAAACTTTAAACTTTGTAATGAGGCTATATGCTAAAATTATCTCACTACTGTGTTCACTTCTTAAGTTCCTATCCCTCATTTCAGTAAAAAGATAAGACCAAGAGTCAATAATTTCAAAAAATTGAATTTTTGCCCTTAGATAAACGTGTTTCAGTATTTTAAAATCTTTATTTAATGTTACATATAATGCTGAAATCATTATAGTTCATGTTGTTTTTTTTTTTAATTTGACAAGAACGATTGTACACGATAGGAGTTCCTCAGTCATGACTTCTGAGTGAATCTTGCACTTCAGATTTAGAAAACCATTAAAATCGTTAAATATACAAATATTGCATATTAATAGTGATTTCATGTTCGATTGCTACCAACTACTAAACCCACCAATAGTTTACAAAAAATACGGTGCAACCTATTTTCGATCAGCAGTAATTTAAATACTGTTCCAAAGAACACATTTCAAGTTGTTTCTGCATTGTTAACGAGGGTAGACGGGTGGGTTTTATCATTTTAAAAATTTCCGCACAGAATATTCACACAAGTATAAAACATAGCTACATGTAGCATCATACGTTTTCAATGATAAGGGATACAGAGAAAGGATAAATTATCTTCATTTTGGTCTCTATATTAACTTCACAAAAACAATGATCATAGTATACGGATATATAAATATAATGATGTATATACTACATACCATTTAAATTTAAGTTTCATGATTTTTTCATGATTTTAACAGAAAATGTGTCTGGGGTTTTATATTTATAGAATACATGTACAGTACATTCAAAATAATAAAATATATATAATACAGACTATAATGCATACAAGTAATTTTCAATTATCCAATTAGGAGAGCCTGAGAATTGAAAAAGACACGGGAACTGCTTGTGCAATCAAGATATATCATTTAAAGCAGCAAGTATAACATAATTTGGTCAGAAAATCTAAATTTTAGTGCAAGGAGAAAATTAAAGTGAAGATTTTCTAACTTTCACAGATGTTAAAGAGCACATACTATCAAGGTACTCATTTAAATAGTTCAAGACAATAAAATGATCTATCCACTTCGTTTTATAAAGTTATTGTTGGTGATTATTACAAGATAACATGTTTATCACATAGTCGGTACACTTTGCATATAGTGTGTGCAGTTTCATACTTTTGATATTTTAACACTTTATGTGATTCTGATTGGTCCAAATAAGCCCATGAAATTATTGTGCAGGATTCTCTTGACTGATTGGCTGCGATCGTGGGAAAACGTTTTTAACCCCGCCTTCTGGAATGTTTTGTTGTCAATGAACATTTAGGCCGCCATTTTTTGATTCGATTGGCGCAAGGAATTGGGTGAAAAAAATGGTCTCCTCTGTCTGAATATAGCCCATGTACCACCGCAGGGGCTTGTTATGTCATGTATAACATGTCATGACATGAAAGATGCCTAAAATTCCAAGACAAGAAGAACAACAAGTAAAACTAAGGGTATTGCTCAGCTCATAGCGAATGCCTAACTTCGGGTTGGAGGGGCGTGGTAAACCTGAAGCATGGAATCCATCCTATATACAAGCGTGGTTTAAATGTTAACTTACAGAAGTAAATAGACTCATCTCTGTTCACAGAAGAGCGTGGACATAAACCGGTCCCCAACTAACAAGTTTATCCAACCACTGCATATTTACGCGGTAAATATGTGATGCAATTTCCACTCAAAGTGAATTTCGTTTACGTCTTCTGTACAGTCTAATGTTCCAAATCAAATACTGCAAATAACCGGTCACAAATACATTACAGTAGATATGTATATTTCTGCATCCAGTAATCTTCTTTCCCAAAAATATCTCAACAATGTAATATTTAGTTGTGATGTGGAATTTCTAGGTAAACACTGGTACTTTGTTGTGTAGGCCAACTCAAACCGGTGCTGTGCACCGTATCAAACAATGTGACATCTCACGCATTGGAAAGTTTGTGTTGAAAAATGATTTTGTCTTTTGTAAAATATTCTGTTTATTTGCATGGACGCTTATTCTTTGATTTATAGTTTGCAAAAATGTATAATCTGCCTTTACTATTTAACTTTATTTGGGACTATTTTTTACGCACAACAAATGAAAGGTACAGCGTCTGTCAGAATGAACGAAAGTATTCATTCTTCTTTCTATCTAAATAATTTATACTGAAATAAAAACTATGTGATTAAAAGAATCTCAAATGGGTAATGATTTAATATCAAATTTATGAAACTCGTTAAATAATGTCCAGCTTTTGCGAGCCAAGGCTCGCAAAAGCTGGACATTATTCAACTCATTTCATAAATTCAATATTAAATCATTAGCCGTTTGAGATCCTCTATATTATTAGTATGTCCTCTTTCTTGAAGCATTACGTCACAAAATTTACAATAAGTTTTACCTATTCAAGCCTGTTTTAAGTGAAATATAATATTTTTGGGACATTTCAGATTTAATTAACTACTTGCTTAAAAGACATCCAGTTCGGAACATTTTGTCTTCCTTTTCAGTTATGTGACGAGCTAACAAAAGTGTGGTAGTGACACAATTGTTACGAGTCTATGCTCTTAAAATAAGTAACAGAGGGAAAAGCAACAAGCGTTGAAAGTTCAGCAAATAATTTATTTCCCTAAAATACAAATTGAAAGTGCAAACGAATTAAATCCTAAATAATCCTAGAATTACAAACACTAGTCCTAATAATAAAGTTCTGAATATGCTTTAGTGCAAATCCAAATTAAATCTAATGCTAAAGTGTTGATGCGTCTATGGTGGCCTGTATCGTGGCGTTGAACCAACATGTTTTATTGAAATTCAGCCATATAATTCCAGGTTTGAATTCTCTATAAATCCCAATGAATGTCTTTCTCCAAGAATCTTACTTTTAAATGAGCACTGGATTAAATAATTTTAAAGAAATAAATACCAACTCAACTGAAGTTCTGGACACAATAGTAGTACAAATTGATTCTGCTAGATCGTGAAGCACGAACGAATAATTTTTCAGTAACAAGTTTATATAGTTCTCCACATGACCTCAGGTCACAATTAGCATTTTCTAATGAAAGCTATTTCCGATTGGAATATTTCCATCTGGAAGGTTCTAAATGTTTGCAAGATAAAATATTAGTCCTAATTAGAAGGTCAAATAACTAAAATTATAATATAGAACCTAGAATATGTCAGGCACACCAGGGGAATCCCAATAACCTAGACCCAGACCCCAATAAACATGTTTCATTATATTAATAATGATCCTATTAATGAACTCATATAGAATATTTTAGCTATGTATTAGTTGTTTACAGAATTTCAAAAATCAGTAATGCATGTCAAGTAGAACATAAACTTGATTTTTGACAATGTTAAGTCCAACATACAATGTTATATTATAACAGCATATAATGAAATTAAAAAATCAAAAACGCCAACAAATAATGCAGATTAAATACACATGAACTAAACAGCTGAATGCATTTCATATGGGTATTATATTAGTCAAATACGTTACACACCTTTTTAATTATCATAATTTCAGAGATATATTCAAACTACCACTGACACTTTCAGAAATGCATCTGTAACCATCCGTGGCGGGGAAAGTAGCGCTGAGATTATCAAGGAGAATGGACCATGAACATGAACATGAAAGTACATTTCGACCTCAGACTGATTGACAACTCGCGGTGTTCCAATGAAAAGTAATAAATCGTGTACAACATAGTTTTAAAATCAACACCTTTCAATTGCGAAAGCCACCAGAAAAGAACAACCGTCCATACTTCACATTTTGACTCTTATTTGCTACCACAGATTCGATCTCTTGGTTTTTCACAAATACGGTAATCATGTGATCTGGCTCTCGCATAACATTATTGACCATTATCAGACGACAAACTGATTAAACGATTTGCTACAGTGATAGCGATTATAAGAAGATAATATATTCTAATGGAGATCATGGGGTACGGCCCTTATTTGGAAATATTGATATTCATGAGTGTATTTTAAAAACAGCGTTTTCGTCAGCAATCCCAAGATTTTCCCGAAATTAACCGGTGATGCAGAACTAGTAACCTATGGTCATGAAGTGTATATAAGTACACGACAGGTAGTGCTATGTACAAAAAATGCCGAACACTCTGAGTAACGCGATACCACAGAACTCACGATATCGTTGGAAGAGGCTATATTTTAGATTAACATATGATCTGTATTGATTTGAACACTGTGGAAAGTTCAGTTCTAATAAACAAATGGAGAGACTTATAGGACCAGTAATTATAATCTGAGTCCATCTGAACCCACAGGGGCTCAAGCAGCAAGGGGGGTGGGGGTGTCCGACCCCCAAAAAACGTCGACCTTGAGGGGC
Organism: Megalonaias nervosa; assembly: GCA_016617855.1. Taxonomy (NCBI): domain Eukaryota; kingdom Metazoa; phylum Mollusca; class Bivalvia; order Unionida; family Unionidae; genus Megalonaias; species Megalonaias nervosa. The sequence goes on along the minus strand of JAECUM010011662.1, from coordinate 30,228 downwards.
ACGGGACCCCCCACCCATCAAGTCCCAATTTTACAGTTAGGGCCCTTGTAAGAATATTAATTTTACCTGTAACAATAATGATTTATTAGTTCCAAAAGTGAATCTGATGCTTGTATAAAACCTGGTTAGAACATAAGAGAATGGCAAAAGGAGATTGTCACGCCCAAGGTGATGGATGTTGAATATATAATGAATAACTTTCACGGGTAATTGTTATAGTGTTTGTTGTTTTGTTTTTTTTCTATTGTGCGTGACCCCCCCCCCCCGCGAATCGCTAAGTGCGAAACGAAATTTTAGAACGAAATTTTAGAGATTCAAAGGGCTGTCCTGGCTAAAGTTTTAATTTGTATTCAAACACACACACCCTAAGCGAACCCGGGGTGCTATAAAATGAACACCCTTATTTTCATTTGGGGAGGGACCAGGCAAGTTGACCTGGGTCAGGTTTTACAATTACCCATTTTCAATAATATTTCATCTTTCTTTTTGGTCGTGGCCGCCCCTCCCACTTATAATATCTTTTTTTACTAACGCCGAAAAATGTTTTCAGTCGCGTGTTCCTGGCATCGAACATGATAATAAGTTTCCACAGGTCGATTGAAAGATTGTCTGTCCTCGACGCTCTAACCACATTACTATCGGCTGTGTGAAGAATATACAGTTTAAATAAATTACATGAACGATACCAGCTGTGATCACAGATAATTTTATTATTATAAACAGAGAATTTTATCAGTATAAACAGACTGAGAATTTTATCTGTATATACGCATTTATAGACAGATAAATTTAGTATTTTAAATCACAAATTATGTATAATCGTAACTGGTATTGCTTTTGCTTGATTCGTGTATTATTATTAGCAGGTCCATGCGTCAAAGATAGTTTTAGGTTAGGCTGTGCTATTTTTAGCACAGTCAGACATGTGAACTTGGAACTTTTAAATTGTGAGTCGATTTAGCATTCCGGCAATTCGTTATACTTGAAATAAAATGCGTTACATTACGGTGTATATTGAAATTTTACTTTTTCATTATAACGTTTTGAACTAGCTGAATTAATAATACCATTTGCCTCACAGTACACTGATTTTGATTCTATATTAAAATATTTTCCGGCAGCTGTTGATGATATAAAGTCCTTTTTATCCTGTGTATAAATTTATTGATATAACTGGGCGCGCATTATTTTTGTTTTTTGCTGGTTTTCCCTCGTTGCAATTCTCGCTTTGTGTGATCGCTTGTTCTATCTATCTGTTCTGAGTTGATAGGGTAAATAACAAGACCATCATTGACCGTGCCATTAAAGCAGTCATATACAAATCGATGTTACAGATAATTATTTTTTTTTTACTTCAAGTAATTCCGATACCAATAGTGAGGTATTCCATATTATTTACATTGCCGAGATGGTTTTTTTTTTTTTTTTTTTTTTTTTTTTTTTTTTAAGACGACAGTTTCTGACCTTGATCTCCTTCGTAATTGGTAAATACGAGGTGTTTCGCAAATTCATCGAGATCAATCCCTTTATCAGCTTTCTTCATTATATTATTCTACTTTCTTTAATACGACAGTGTTATTTTTTATATATCTCTCTATGCAATCTTGTGTGCCCCTTATCTTAACATTATCATCAGCGTTCATTTTTTCAAAGTATCTTTTCAACGCGCGATATTTTCGTTCACCACAAGCAACACAAAGTTTTGTTTCCCCTTTTGCCCCCACTGCACATATCTGCCAGGTCTAATATTTATCATATGGACACTATAATAATCTCCGCGACAGTTTTTGTCCACAAGGAGTTACTGATCCGATCTTTAGCCACCTGCAATTATTTTTTGCCGTTGGCATTATTATAGTATATTATTTTTGTCTAATTAGAGAAATGTTATATTAAGGAAAGTATATCGTATACTACAGCAATGCGTAATTCGACTGTTGCAAAGCAGATGAGAGAACAGTACTTTAAACTAACTGGTACAAAACCACCTTTTCCAAGGTCTAAAATTGCACAAAAAATTACGAAACGAGATAAAATCATTGTCAACCGCGAGTGAATTTGAGAGGTTAGCCGAGACTGATCCAGAGTATATCACCAGGTTCAATTTTGACAGATTAACAGCAAGAAAACATCCTCCGTTCGAATTACAATTACAAGAATTTATCAAAATAGCCAAAAATGAGTTTGCGCATGATGGTGCGGCTCTTGTTTGGTCATTGTTCAAGATCGATCACGATGGTATCTTCCTGACTTAACTATGAATGCCGAGCGTGCCGCAATGACTATTAATAATCTTGCAAATGACAGCAAGTGCATATTCAGAATAAAATTTATTATACAACATAATGGTGGCCAAGATGGCCCAACTTGGAATATTCGCGATAAACTCGATCCTGTTAAGAAATCAGGGCGTCATATTAATGTTGTCACAGTGAACAAAAATTCTAAACCACGCACGTTTACCGGAATAGACAAACCATATTTCAATAACGCGTATCCAGTGTCCGCTGTTGCTTATGTACTTTACCGTTTAAACGATCCGGATATTAGTGCTCTTGCGCAGATGTGAACTGGACTATTAAATTGTGTGGATCAACGTGTCAGAGAACATTTTATCAACTCTTTTATAAACGGTGCTAAAATAGATGACGTATTATTGATGGAAAAAACATTGAAGTTTCCGATCGTGGTAACAACAATAACCAACGAGATTTTGTATAATTCTAGCAACTATCTTAGTAAAGGCACACCCATATCGATTATAGATCATAATAATTACGCCTTGACTGAATCAGTAACAAAGTTTCCACGAGAAAGAACAACTAAATTTTATGACGACGATATTTTGAGGAAATTTACAATACTAGTAAGAGCGACCCTGTATCAGTCTGACTATTTCACAGTGATTCCGCAGATTTATCTGCAGCAGATGAATCAACATTTGATCAATTTGTACTACCATCCGGTCTACTTTGTCGGAGGGAATCTCCTCAACGTGCGATGAAACAGATTGCTGTAAAATACAACTGAGACATTGATGAATCACTCACAATATCACCTGTTGTGACTCATATAGCACTAAAATTCATGGTGTCCAAATCCAAGAGAATTTCTTGGCGATAAATTGAGTTCATGTGTCGAGTTGCGACACGGCGGACTTTGGAACACAAAATATAATTCCGTCGATATGATCTCAGTTGACATTGTTGAATTTCACCCTGCTAGTTTTCTTCGATACATGGTTGTTATCAGTATTTTGAACGATTCGGTCATCCAACACACGAAATGACCAGAGTAGCAATAAATGGTCGATGCCGGTGGATTTCCATTTGACTGAATTTGTCGAGATTGAATCATTCGAGTTTTCAGCAAATATTCATCTGGTTATACCTATCTGGTTTAGTCGAGATTTTAATGAACCAGATGCCAGTGTTAATCTCAATGACTGTTGTGCAAAAAATCAACGTGGTTGGGTTTCATTAGTGCTATTACGATATATGCTGGACACTAACATTCTACCGTCGTTAACCGCGACATCAAGGATAATTTCCTACAGGTCAGCGAAGACAGGTTGGTTACCGCACGATGATAAAGATATATGCAGAAAAATTATCGGTAAGTTTACCTCTGGTACGTCATCTGATAATAAACGCCGTTGTACGAAATTAATTATGGATCCGGCATAACTAGATTTTGTGATTGCAGATACGACGTCGTGAACTGTATTGATGTCACGGGGAAGTGCAAATTTACACGACGGTACAAATATTGGCACGGTCGATAATTACCACGATAGTAATTCTCCGCAGTTCACTCATTTGAGATCTTCGATGCTCGCATATTTGTCAACAAACCTGTTATTGATGATTAATCGGTTTCTAGCGGATGCCGTTAGAATCGCTACGGATTCATTTTATATAAGTCGATCAAAAACGGATCTTATGAAACCATTTATCGACACAAATCCGCTGTGTACGGACGCTACTGTTGACTTAAACAACACACGTTGGGGCCATTGGAAACTAAAGCTCGAACAAATAAGTAATTATATCGAGTTAACTGATGTTAAACCTCCTGTGGCGTATAACCACAACAATAAATTATCAGAACCATCATCGTCTCCGTCAGTGATTGATCCAATTACCAAGAAATAGCATGGTCTATCTTAATGGTGCAGGTGGTTCTCGTAAAACAAGAAGTGTGATAAAATTATTTAGAAATTCAGATATGATTGTGCTAACGCCAAGTCACCATCTTGCCAGAGAGATGAAACAGCGGAGAGTTAAGTCATACACGTATCACAGCTTCTTTCGATTGCGTGGCGATGTGTGAACCCCCTAACGAATGGGTAAAAATATATTCCTAAAATCATCATCTGGGATGAAATATGCACTGTCTCAAAAGACACTTTAAACATGTTGCTGTCGACAAAAATACGGCAACTATCATGTGCGGCGATCAAGGACAACCACCCGCGTTTACAGGAGAATCGCCACATAACTGGCTAAAAAATTACATTGATGTGTACGACGAAATATTGTACGACCACAGATCGCGTTATGAATCATAACGATGTCTGAAACAGTTAATTAGACTTCAGCCGGATAGGATTCAGCTTGAGATAGCGCGTAGTGTAATTCCAGAAACGCCCATGCGGGATTTTTGGAACTTAAGGCGATCTAATGATCTGATAGTCGTATCACGAAAAAACGTCCGGGATTCACTTCAACGTAGACCATATTTGAACTTCAACGGGAAAGATTTCCAGTGCTGCCTGTTCCACTGTTACTGTTCAACCGATACACGTAGACAAAATATTTTAGCCACGATTCCAGGAACGGATACACAAAAAAATGCTCGTTCTTAATGATATCATTGAAGTTTCCGCAGAGGCTGTACAGCATGCTCTAGCGCCGTCGGAGAAGGTATTAACTTCGTCAACGACTACGAAGTCGCAGCCATTGTGCTGGACTCTAGGTTATGCAATAACAATTCATTCGTCGCAGGGGCTAACAATCACAGATACCAATATCTGGATTGTCGATGATCGCATCGAATGGTCAAATTTAGTATATTTGGCAATATCGAGAGTTACAAAAATATCTCAACTTCACAGGATTGTCTACAGAGGCAAAGCCGACGACACGGCGTCAGAGACTAAGGCGCTTCGCCTCCAACGGTAGTGTCATCTTCGACGACACCTCCGAGAAATGTAAAGAAAAAAATTATCTGGTTATACGCGAGAAGACAGAAAAAAACAACGCCGGTTTGATCTTGATGTTGAATTTATCATGACGCTTAAACAACGACAAAAACAATCACTACGCCAGTTGCAACACAATAATGCTGTTGCAATATTTTCCTAATGACGTACTACAATTTACCGTGGACAGAATCGATAGTAGTCTCGGCCACACACGTGAAATGTCGCACTGACATGTCTTGAATGTAACAGACGTGGAGACGCTATCACCCTTTCCTAGTGGCAGAGGCCGAGTCCCCGCTAGCGTCTGATACTCCGAATCCAACTTGGTGGTAATTGGGTATCTTCAGGAACTACTTGTAATTGTTCACGGACAAATCCACGTTGAGGAGCTGTTGAATCTAGTCTGTAGATTGCAGGCAGGCCAGTAGATCTTACCACGCTGAAAATTATATGTGTGGTTGCACTCCAAACGGGATCAGTTGCTCTTTTTGCACCGCCCTCAAGTTCACCAAGTTCATATAAATACCTGACTGTCACGTTGCTGCCCAGCACTGGACTATGTGAGTGACTCACGGCTGAGTTGCGCCTGCAAAGAATGTGTTTCCTCGAGATTGCATCGATTGGTTTCATAGCAATTGCACTCCTGACTTCGTTGTTTAATGCGGTTATCACGTGAGGTAGTCTCGCAACCCATTCACGAGATCTGTCCTTGCTCAGTAATTCTTGGGCGTACTGATGTCCAAACAATCGCTCAACAAGTGTTCGATTAAATCGTTCAACAATTGCCTAATTACGATGTAGCACGGTATGTCAGAGCCTGTTTTTAACGTTATATTGTTGCATTAGCGTCGTTACAGCACCGAGAAATTCTTTGCCAGGATCAACCTGTAGTAACTGTGGCCAACATAGGCGATTCACTAGTGAATTGCGCGAATAAATTCGTTCAAACGCGGTTGCGACTTCAGTTGTTGTTTTAGCCCATAGTTGTTCCGCTTCTTTGCATCTACTTGCAAAGTCGATGACAGTCAACGCGTATTTGAATGTCGCCGTTTACGTGATATGCCAATGACGTCATGTGGTAAAAACAATATTATAGGTTACTGCATTTGTTTGGGAAAATATGAACGAGTTTTTCGGATGGAAATACTGCACGACCAAATGCAGTAACCTTTTTATTATATGCTCATTTTCTTATTCTACCTAAGGCTTAATTATATAAACAAAAATACACTACAAGAAACAAAATAACTGAATGTATGCCGTATTCCAAACTAAATACGCAAGAGTAGATTCATCATTACACAACATTATTAATGCGCACGTAACTCCACCCAGATAAATTTGAAGTTGGTCGCGCGCTAGACGTAAGTTTCGAAAGAAAATGGCGTTTTGGTCTACTTAAAATTGAAATTTGGAGTCATATTGTGAATGAATGCGCATTGCAACAACTTTTCCATTTGATCTGGAATGAATAGATTTTGGCATTTTTGTCGATTCGACGAAATTTCGTGATTATAGACTGGATTTATCTACGTGAAGTACGTCGGATTTCAGCAGCGTCTGTGCCAATTCTACATGAAGCATACATCGTATTGAAGCAGCGAGGGAGAAGCGTGTTGACATCTGCAAGTTTCTTTCTGTACTGTGATTGATTGTTTCAAATCATAATGAGGGAAAAATATGAAGTCTTTCAATTGCAATTATCGAAAAGACGCAATGGAATTTAATGTTTATTTCATTTTGAGTGCAGTAAGAAGGATGTAATTGCACTTGGAATATAGTCGAAATTACAGTACAATTTCGAAATGTGTAATCAAGCTTGAGAACTCATGACATGGCTCATGTAATTAGGATTTGCAGAACTAAGAAAGTACATTTTGAGAAATTCAGGATGTAAAACTGTAAGTATATTTTTTGCCATTCTTATTACCAGCTAAAGAAGACAGTTTATGCCTTGTCACTAGCATGTTATTTGTACGGATCCTGTCTGGCGGCTATAGCTAGCCTAAATCTGAAACATTGTATCAAAAAAGTTAACGCGGAATGTGCCAAAGCAGCTGGTATGTGGCAGTCCACGAAACATCTGCTTTAGTTCATTCAGAAACAAATTGTTTGTTTACAATAGAAAGTAGTTCCTTTATTAACGTGAATGCAATATGAATTGACCGCGCGAGTGCAATATCGTAAATGATTGAAGATTCTGGGAATGTAAAGTTGACGGAGAAAAAAATGAGCATATAATAAATCTGTCTTACGAACTTCGTTGGGCGTGCTGACATGAAACCGTCCATGTTGAATCGTTTTAGGACATGGCAGATAAATTTGAGAAAAATTGCCTGTCGTGACAACCAATCCGCGGCAACGGCACGTGGGACATCTGCTGCATCGGCGAGTTTGCTAATCGCTGCTGTACCCTTCTAGTATCCTCTTGGGCTATAATAAATCGATTCCATTATGTAATTATTGGACATTAACTGCCTGCCCCCACCGCTAGTTTACCACTCATCACTGATCTTAGTTTATTTTTTATATGTCGTTGTTGCAGACAATTTTTTTTGTACGCGATGTCATGAGTATGGCACTCTTGATCAATCACATTTACCCGAAATTCGCCTGGTTTGGGTTGATTTTTTTGTGAAAGCTGATATCAAGTCGGGTTCCAGGACCACAATAATTATATCCCGGAAGATTTGTTTTCCCCTTGGTACTTCGCCCATGGTGTTCCTGGTAATTTCCCGAGAGTCTCAGCAATATCACCGCGGCAATGCTCTCATTGTTGCTCACAAACTTAAATTTGTTATGTCGCATTTTACACACTTACCTGTAAGTGTCCGCGAGTTATTTCTCAACGTGGTTGCGCTAAACCGGGTTGTATCCTTGAACCACTTGCATCGAACACAACATAAACTCATGATTATAAATAATACTATATTTGCACAATATGAACGTGATGGACTTTTCAGCGACATGCGAACAAGCACTGGTAAAGCATCATCCAGTGTTACAAAATTCTATTCCAGCCATTATAATTGATCCATTTGGGTCTGGTAAAACTCAGTTCTTGCTCAACCTGATAATGAGATGGCTCAAATGGAACAAACTTTATTTAGTGGCACCGTCCGTAGATGACCAACGATGATATAATGTTCTTGTGGAATTTCATGAAAATACAAGGGATGACGATGATGTTATTGAATTTATCACTGACATCGATTACCATCCGTTGAAGATCTTAACGGGGATAACAATCTAGTAGTTTACGATGATGATATGCTTGACAAACAAACAAATCCAGCCAGAATATTTTCACGGGGCAGACATAAAAACACAGATGTTATTTACGTTACACAGCGGTACACTCAGAGTCCCAAAGTGATCAGAGATAATTGTAATTTTTGGTTATTTTAACGGTGTTGACACACATACATTGCGAAATATTTATCAGACTTGGTGTCATGGCAACATGGACATAAATAAGTTTGAAAACTTCTTTGCACATGCCTAGAAAACCCCACATGGATTCATCATAATAAGTTTACATGATCCAGCAACACGTTATCGAATTGGTCTCGACAAAATCTGTCATTAAAGAAATGCGTTTATTGTATGATCAACCAGGACAATATTAACAAGTAATTGTTCTCTACGGATGTCCAATAAATTCCTGTCTTGGTCGGTTAGACGGAAAAAAAGAAATATTTGTGACAGCGAGGGATTATGACATCGTAAATAAACAGGACTACTGGGCACTGACACAAGCAAATGATCCGGTGGGACAGCAAGTGCTCGTCGATGATTTATTTCAGCGATGCCTTCCACGTACATGCTTGATTATATCTGTAAAATTGTGTGGGATTAATTGTCGTGCTATCTTATATAATGAGTGATCAATTGAGGTGTTTTCGTGACGAATTGCAGACACCACCAATACGTCGTTGCGTTTAAGTCTTTATTTGCTGGTGCCAGTATGAATGTTTCCTCGGTATTTTGATTTAACACGACTGACATGGTTCCGGAAAATCTATAGATGGAATGACGCAATACATACGTCGTAAATATCCTAAATCGCGCAGCGCTTAACTTGTAGAGACTGCACACCCCGGTGACCTCAGCGATATGTTTGAATGAATTGTTTATTGTGACCATGTTGCTGATCCAGACGCTACTGTGTATACCAAGTTGATGAACAGAGTCCTATGAATTACACGATCTTCAATGTTTTTTTATTTTTCTTCGATTTCTGTGAGGTTAACGCCTGCGACCATTGGATTTCCAAAGAAATCAGTAGCGACTCTACCCACGTTTCTGCGAAAATTCAAAAACGTGGTTACATAACTATTATGTTCAGATCTGAAATTGGCCAGTCCTTCACTGATTGTTATTAAGGAGATCTTTATCGCGATGTCTTTATTGTCCACGTATTTCTTCGTTGCAGCGTCATCGTCCGATTCTAGTTCTCTCAAATTAGCAATTCTGTTTCCGCTCATGCTGGGTTCATCAGTCATTGTATTGCCGGCTTCAGCAACACGTTTAAATATCTGTCCTATGGTCCCTCCAATTGATACGCTTGAGACTTTAATTTTTCCACCATCAGTAACTACCAATGTTATCGTTGGTTGCACCTGAAATTTACAGGATAATATCGACCCACTTGATTTTGCTTGTCCTGAAAAGCAACAACCTCATCCGGATCAACCCCGAGGAAGGTCATGAGATCAGCAAGTTCATCTCGTGTCGCATACGCCGACAGATCAATGGCGCATGGACCCCTGCGCGTAGCAGATCTTTCGTAAATAGCTACCATTATAAATGATTAACCTATTTAAAACGACTGTCCACTGGTGTAGTTGTGTACGACCTGGTGTGGCTCGATCATCTGATTATGAAATGTTCTCAGCAAAAACAGTAATATTAATTTTCTCAAAACCTTTTGTAAATTTGTTTGATATTGGATGTATTATTTCAAGTATTTCCCGCCTACCAACTTTGAGAATAAAGGTGTTTTGTTTGGACTCTATACTCACCTCATAATCCGCAAGCTTGAATTTTACTCCAATTCGAGATACATCTGCTCTATTAACAAATGTATCAAGATTCTCCACCTTTTCATAACCAATATACGATACTGATATTCTAAAATACGCCTCGATTATTTCCTTTTTCTTACCCTCTTCAAACTTAATATTAAAATCAGTCCATATTCATCGAGTATACAAATGCTCGTACTAACTACATCTTTCCGCGTTTCATTTATTCTAGTATCCAGAACATTTATCTTACTGTTTATCTCTCTTATCATTTCATCAAATCCCATATTGTCCACCAGCCTTTTAATTTCATTAGCTACTACTGATACTCTACCAAGCTCTTGTTCAATTTTGTTTACTCTTCTGTATATTATTTTATTCTGTTTTAAACTCCTTTATTTTTACATCAAATCCTTTAACTGATCCTGATATTTCTGCAATCGTTTCGATTGACGTTCAACGCTGACTAGATTATTATTTGATTCTGTTTTCAACACATTTATCTTTCCATCAAATCGTTTAACTGATCCTGATATTTCTGCTAGCGTTTTGTTAATCGTTTCAATTGAGGGTTTAACGCTGACCAGATCACTGAGTTGTGTGCGAATAGTGTTGATGAATATTGGTTTCCCAAAGAAATCAACTTGAAGAAGAATATGATAGTTTCTGACACGGCTCGTAAACGCGGTTACATAACCATCATACTCAAATCGCAATAAGGTTAATCTATCACTCGTTGTCGTTAACGAGGTCCTTATCACGGCTTTGCTGTTGTCCACGTACTTCTGCGTTTCAGAGTCATCGGCTATTTCGGTTCTCCCAAAACAGCATTCTATTCTATTTTCAGTCATGACGAGTAAACCAGTCATTGAACCACCGGATATAGGAACATATCTATAGAACTCATGACTGATAGCAGCGATTTATATATCCGAGTTTTTTATTTATTCCGTCGGCTGTAAATACTACGATGTTATCGTTGGTTGCACCTACAATTCGCAGGATAATATCGGCCCACTTAATATTGCTCGGCTTTAACCGTCCTTGCTGATCCTGAAAAACAGTCACTTCATCCTGGTCAACCCCGGTGAGCCTCATAAGATCAACAAGTTCATCTCACGTCACATACGCGGACAAATCAACGTCACCTGGGTACTTACGTGAAGCAGATCATCCGTAAATATCTACCATTATAAATTATTAACCTGTTTAAAATGATGCCGTCTGCTGGTATAGTCATGCACGACTTTATGTGGCGGCGCTGATTACCCTGACACGGCGGTAAGTACATCAAGTACTTCTGAACCACATATAGGTGGATCCATTAAAGTCTGTGTTGGTAATTTTGAATACCAGATCGGAGCGGTAGTACCACTGATATACAGTAAAAATTCTGTTGGTGGAGATAACACATACGAATCAAAATAAACAAAACTACGTTGAAACTTCTTGCTGTGATGCTACCTGCCATGTGAATAACCCAGCAACGTTACACCGGACACTGTCTGTGGTCATCGTCAACCACAACAGCGTTGACTTACTGCCACTATCCATGAAACAGAGCAGCCGTTCTTCATGCGTGAGCGATGGCGTCATTTTTGGCATCCGCAGCGAAAGCTTTGTCAGTCTCACCTTGCCATCATCAACACCAGCAGGATGCCAGATTGCATCGTTGTCGGTGGCTTTTCGAACTAGTATTATTGTGTATTTTGCACCGAAAAGAACTGGTTCCCTGGTTAAAATTTTCAATTATCAATGCGACTTTGGTTCAAGCGGCTTTCATTGTTATGTTACTGCTCTCGGGGTGATCAGTGGTATCTTTGGCAAAGATCATTGACGGACAAGAAAACCGCGAATAATCGTCGGAATATCTTGTCAGACCCAATATCCTCGTAGCAACGTCGACGTTTTTGAGACATGATTCAATATTCTTTCCGTCAATGCTGTATGTGGCACTGCTAAATAACGCCATAGCACCATTATTAACAAAACCAGCTCGATCTAAAATTCCGTATGATATATTATCTGCTTTAAAAGTTGACCTTCGATCTCAATGAATGCCTCGGCGGGCAAGAAATATCCCATTGTATCTTGGACTTGTAGTTCGATTCGTCCACGTGCGTCAGGTTCACGCGCATCATAAGAATAATACTGATGATCACGCACCGATTCATTATTGAGGACTGGTACGACCATGTCAAATGCGGAAGCAGATACACGCTTGAACATTTTATTATATTATTTGTTGTTTAAAATGACTGTCGTGCCAGGCCACTTCCCGCTATCAGACTTTTGCGGTTATATTTTTTTTCTCTCTCGGGTGCTTGTTGTTTTGACAGTGACTGCACTCCAGCTAATTCGTTCAACCGCTCATTTGCTGCTTGATTTCATATTTTACTGACACTTGCGGGCATCATTTCGGTGCTGGGCAGTTTTACCGGCTGTGGTTTTCTTCGTACTAATGTGCAAGTCCGTCCTTGATCGCTTAGAATGCTTTACCAGCAACATCACCAACAGTGCAAATACCCATATCACGAACAACTTCTATGACTTTAATGCCCAATCGGGATAGCTTTTGGAGCTATCCTTCTGAACAAACCTTGAATAACATCGCCGAGTCCATCTCCGTAGATCGCTTTATTAACCGGTAATCGTGAATTTATCACCCTGACGTTTTCAGGTCCACGTTGGGCATTGTGTATAATCATGTTATTTTGTTATCGCCGATGTAATTGATCAATCACTGTAGTGATCGTCGATAATTTCATCGATCAATGCCCGATAGACTCTGCTGTCCATGACACCCCCGGTAAATAAACGCTGACAAATATCAGCCGCTTCATTGATGACTTCGTGGGAATTATTGCCCGCTCGTCTTCCTCCAATCAGAACTTCAAGTCGATCAACATCAGCGAGGATGTTATTTGGACAAAGTTTATCTTGAATTATTGGCGATTCAGCGATCACATTACCACCTTGTTTCTTACGATGTCGATGTGTTTGAACATCGCGAGTACAAGGAAACTTCCGGTTGCTTCTTCAGATGTAGATTCATCGTGCGGATCTGGTGGTGGTTTAGGAGAGCGCTTCTGGGGGTGGGATGGAGTTCGCCTTTTTCGCGGATTTTTGTATTCTTTTTCATTTCCGATCTAGTTTGCCCTCCTGGTTTTGTCCTTGCTTCTCTTATTTTTTCAGTAGTTGACGATCCATTCTTCTTGTCTTCGTCTCATTTCTTTATTTTCTTGCTCAATATACTCATGAACTATCTGGTTCAGTTTTTAAAATCTTCATTGTTATCTCTAATTTGCGTATCACCGGGGCCAATGCGATACATGTATTAACGCCAATCAGCATGACTTTTCATACTTTTTAACATATTCAGGTTTCACACATTTTTCTTTTTCATCCCACCCAAACCAGCAATTTTAACTATTTGTTTTAGATCACTGATAGCTGCAATACCTTCCTAGGTGAATTTATCCATAACAGCAGTTCTACCTTTTGGTGGTGGTGGCTGAACTGGTGGTGGTGGGGCGTTGAAGTCGGCTAGCAATATCAGCATGTAATGTCTCAAGAGTTGTTTGTGTTGCCTTAGTTGCTGTATCAGTATTTGGGGTTGGTTCGAGAACTGGTTTAAGTAACTGTTCTCTACCACCTGTTAATTCCACATGAGCTTCCTAACGTTGTTTCATCTGCTGTTTGACAGAATCACGGACTGGAAGATATTTCTTAATTGCATCTAGCCGTTGTCGAGCTAATATAGCCTATACGATTCCATAGTAAGAGCAGAATCACTCATTATTATTATTATGCAGCGATTTAATTACAGCTCACTAGCCAGTTGACATAAAAGATTTCAGTATATTAGCGATGTAACATTTTTTCAACTACAACGAATTACCGGAATGCCAATTCGACTCACAATTTAGAGGTCCCTAAGTCCCGTGTTGACTTGAACAAAAACTAACACAGCCTAACCTAAAAATATCTGTGACGCATTGATCTCCTAACAATAACACACAGCTCAAACAAAATCAATACCAGTTACGATTATACATGATTTGTGATTTAAAACACAAAATTTCTCTATCTATAAATGCCTGTATACAGATAAAATTCTCTGTTTATAAGTGCGCTTATACTAATAAATTCTCTGTTTATAAATGCGAATATGCTAATAAAATTATATGTGATCACCGCTGCTATCGTTCATGTAATTTATTTTAACTGTATATTCTTAACACAGCCGATAGTAATGTGGTTAGAGTCGGGGACAGACAATCTTTCGATCGACCTGTGGAAACATACTTCATGTTCGATCCCAGGAACACGCGACTGACAATATTTGTCAGCGTTAGCAATTGAAACAATTGAAAAGATGAAATATCATTGAACTTGGGAAATGTAAAACTTGACTCAGGTGCACTTGCCTGTCCTCCCGGGGTTCACTTAGGGGTGTGTGTGTGTGTGTGTGTGTGTGTGTGTGTGTGTGCTTGATTACAAATTAAAATTTCAGCCTGGACATTCCTCTGAATCTCTAAAATTTCGTTTTAAAATTTCGTTTCGCACTTAGCAATTCGAGAGGGGATGTGTTCACGCATAATAGGAAAAAAAAAAACAACAACAACAACAACAAAAAAGAAACAATTACCCGTGAAAGTTATTCAATAGATATTCAATATCAATGACCTTGGGCGTGGCAATCTCCTTTTGCCAACTGTTTGTTGTTGTTGTTCTAACCAGATTTCATACAAACCTCATATTTACATTTGGAACTAATAAATGAGCATTGCTACGGGTAAAATTAACTTTCTCACAAAGGCCTGGATTGTACAATGGTTCCTTGATGGGGAGATGGGTCCCCTCAAGGTCGACGCCACTTTTGGGGGTTCTTCCCCCCCCCCCCCCGATGCTGCTCGTTACAAAGAAAATTAGCAGTATCCGTCAGTGAATTGAGGGCTGGGGAGAATAATTTTAAACTCCCCCAACCCTCAATTCATTCACGAATTCTTCTAATTTTCTTTATAGGAAACACGTCACTACTTCAGTTCTCATATTAAACCTATGCAAACGCCATGATATTAAAAATTCAGTAACTTCAAATTTCTGGGTGCTCATCAGTAAGGATGAAACCTGGATGACATCTTCTGTAGCAGCAGGGAGGACGAATACTACAAAGTTTTCAATTAGAGATTACGCAGACAACTAAAGCTTCCAACAAAAAACGAAGATTCACACGTCAATAACATAAAAACTGAAATCTCTAACCGACTCGAAACATTTCCGATCAGGTTAGCTTATTTTTGTTACTTTATTTTTTTACTTTTTTGTTTTTGTCGTTATAGCGTGTTTTGTTTACTCACGCGTTCATTCATTCTTTGTCGCCGCCCTCCCTGCTGCTGTGTGTGTATGCTTAATTAAATCATTATTATATCAATAATGGAATTTCGTACATCTAAGCTAGCTCGACAGCGACTAGAGGCAATTAAGAAATATTTCCCCGTCCGTGATTCTGTCAAGCAGCAACTACAAGAGCGTCAGGAGTCTGAAGTGGAATTTGCAGAGGGTACAGAACGGTTATTTAAAACAATCGTCGAACCAACAAAGAAAAGTGTTAAAGCAAGTGAGGCAACACAAAAAGCTCTTGAAACATTGCCTGTTGATATTGCTTCGCGTCTTCAACCTCTTCAACCGCCACCCGGGCAACCTCCTTAACCACCACCTGAAGATCAGCAACAACCTCTTTCAAGAATTAGAACTAGCATCACAGATAAATTCACACCTGAAGGTCTTGCCGCTATCAGGGACAAAACCCAAATAATGAATATTGACGCGTTTGGATATTATGAAAGAGATAAGAATGTAAAACCCGAATATGTTGAAACTATGAGATCTGCCGATTGGAGTAGGGATGTATATCGCATCGCTACTTATATTCCGCAAATCAGAACTCAGAGAGATGTTAATCAGTTTGATATTTTTAACCGGGCAGTAGATGAGTATATTGAACAAATAAAACAAGCAAGTAAACAAAAAGAAGAAATGAAGTCAAAACTTGAAGAAGCTAAACAATCAAGAAAACAAAGAGAAAAAGAAACAAAGTCTAAACTTGAAAAAGCTAAACAATCAAGGAAAAAAAAAAGAAACAGAAGAAACAACTGGAAGTGGTCTGAGTGATTGGGTCACTCGAGGAAGTGGTCTTATTACTCCATGTCCCAATAACGTCCTTGCCGATGTTGAACGATTAGAAATCCTCGCTGGAGGAAAACGAGCTGGTAATAATTCCCCAGAAATCATTAATGAAGCAGCTGATATTTGTCAGAGATTATTTACAGGTGGTATCATGGATATTAATGTTTATCGAGCTCTCATCGATGAAATCGCCGATGATTACCACAGTGATTAAGGGTATAGAATTAGATCAGTGACAGGAAAATAAGATGAACATACATAATTCTCACCGTGGACCGACCATGGTCAGGGTGATCAATTCGTGATTACCTACATATAAAGCGTACTACGGAGATGGACTTGGTGACGTTGCTCAGGGTTTATTCAGAAGGATACCTCCAAAATCAATACCGATTGCAAAGCAACTGGGAATGAAAGCTATTGATGTTGTTCGTGAAAAAGGTATTGGTGCTGTTCGTGATGTTGCCGGTAAAGAATTTTCGGCAATCAAGGATAGACTAGCACGATTAATACGACGAAAACCTCAGCCAGTAAAATTACCCAGCACTGAAGTGATGCGTGCAAATGTTAGTAAATTAATAAATCAAGCTGCGAATAAAAACCTAGCAGAGTTTGCTGGTGTACCCATGTCAGAAAAAGAAAAAAATATAACTGCTAGTCTGATAGCAGGAAGTGGTCTTCGTGTTAGACGATAAGAAATATAATAAAATGTTCAAGCGTGTATCTGATCCCGCATTCGACATGGACGCACCAATTCTCAAAGATGAATCGATACGTGATTATCAGTATTATTCTTATGACGCACGACAGCCAAATCAGCGTGGGCGAATTGAGCTGCAAGTTCAGGATACAAGCAGATATTTCTTACCCGCTGAAGCATTTATTGAAGTAGAAGGTGAAAATTTAAAAACAGATGACGCTGAATATGGAGCTGATATTAAGGTTGGTTTTGTAAATAATGGCATTATGGCGTTGTTCGACAGTGCTACGTATATTATTGACGGAAGAAATATTGAATCAATTCAGAAGGACGTCGACGTTGCCACGACGATACTTGGCCTTGCAAGATACAGCGATCATCATTCAAGATCAGCTGGTCCGTCAATGATGTTTGTGAAGGATACTTCTGACCATCCTGACAACAGACCGTATAATGTAAGACGACGAAGAAACTTCGCCGACGCCGCTGACGCTAATGTGTGGCTGGTGGTTCATGGTGTTAATCCAGAATTCAACTTAGGATTCGCAGCACGTCGGTCAATACTGAGAGGTTGAAGTAGAAGATTTTCATGCGGAATTCCACTGTCACATATCTTTGGATTTTGCAGAAATGTCAGAAAGCTCGTTTTTGGAGTCAAGCATACGGTTGTACTTGTGAGAAAAGCTACCGACAATGATGTATTCTGGCGCCCTGTCGGTGATGTAGGTAAAGTAATAATGACAAAACTTTCATTGTGGATGCCAACAATGACTCCAACAATACCTGAAGAAAAACGTTTGCTTTCTTTCATGAGTCAAGGTGGTAAATCAACCTTGTCATGGTTGACGATGACCACAGGTAGTGTTCAAAGTCACATTAATGATTTATTCACATGGCAGATAGCATCACAGCAAGGTGTCTCTGCGCCGCGACATATATTTGTTGCTTTCCAAGATGCTGCACGAGTAAACTCACAAACAGACAGTATAATGATATTTGGCAAACTTGGTGTTATTGAAATTTCACTGAGGATAAATGGACATCAAGAACCATCTGAAGATATATTATTAAATTTTGAAAATAATCATGCTGCACGTGCATATCATCGTTTGATGACATTCATGGGACGTAATCAAAATATTGATTCTGGTCTACAGATATCACAACTAGATTTTACAACGCTGTATCTGATCTATTATTTCTCACTGGAACATTTGGATTTAGTGAGGCAATCTATCGTTGATATACACTTTCGAGCTCGTGTGGCAAGAGGAGCTATAGCTAATTACAGAGCAATCACTGTTATACTCTCAGATAAAACAATGTTGCATGAAGGTGTTGGTGGACGAATGAGAGTCATTGATGCTCCAGTAGGAAACATGTAATTAAATCGCTTATGATATTATAATGACATATCATCACGTTAATGTTACTCTGACTCCTGGTCAGATTAAAAAGCTACAATCAGTATCAAAAAGAATTCGGGAATGAAAATATTACTGAAACGAGGACAGATCTCAGGTGGTCCAAATAAACTATCACTGACTGAACTTCAACTCAGGCATTTCAATGACGCGAAACGATCAAAGACCGGCATACGACTTGACCTGTCTGCGGGTGCCATTAGCGACATTACCAAGACGGGTGGTATATTTCCACTTCTCGCAGCTATACCAGGAATCATTGCCGCTGCAGCCCCAGCTGTTGCAAAAGCAGCTGCACTTGGTGGTGTTGGAACTGCCGCTGGAAGGGCATTAAAGAAAGCAACAGGAAAAGGAATAAAACTGCCAAAAAATGGAAAGGTCTAAGACTGCCAGGAACTCTTTATTCATGGTACGGAAAAGGTCTAAGACTTCCCGGGACACTTCGTTAGACGCAAAACGTCCCCTTTCTATGTCCAATTTTGATTTACTTGATGCTTCTGCGCGATTAAATATCAAAAACTTCAGAGGTGTTTTCATAAGTGACCAATTACCAAAAATAACCAAATCGTGTTGAGACCGGTATCATCAATCTCGATAGAAGTTCTGGTCCAGGTACTCATTGGGTTGCATACGCGATTGATCCACATGGAATTGTTTATTTCGATTCGTGTGGGTTGGCACCAAAGAAGGAATTTTTAAAATATGTCAGCGGAGTACAAACTCCCGTATGTTATTCAACATTACCAACACAGACAATAACTGATCCGCCAATATGCGGCCGTGAATCACTTGCTGTACTCGATGCTATTTCAAGATCTTCCGATCCGCCTCATAAAGTTGTAAATGTGTACACGAACTCTGTTTTAAATAATCACTAATCATATAATGGTTGACATTTATGGAAGATCCTCTATCAAAGACAAGAACAAAGAAGATATCGATTTGTCGAAATTCGCTACAAAAGACGAACTCGCCGAGAGTATCGATTTTTCAGGCGTTGACAGAGATGAAGTTGTCGTTTTTCAGGATAAATCGGGTGTTTTAAAGACGAGTAATATTAAGTGGATCGATATAATTCGGATAATATTCAAGTATTTACTGACGGTGGTAGAATCAGAGACTCAAATGTATCAATCGCAACTATCAGAAATGAAATTACAAAAAGTGTTACTGATCGTTTATGATCCACCGATGATACAATGACAGGCAAAATCAACATGAATGGAAACAAAATCGTGGTTTGAAGAGAACCAACAAGGGATGAAGATGCCGCAACAAAGAAATATGTGGATGATAAAGATAGTACAATCGATGTCAAATTGAATACACTACCATCCGAATATGACGTTCACGTAAATATGTTTATAAATACTCATAGAAACTTTCATCGACTTAATAAAATCACAGATGATATCTTTGGAAGTCCAATGGTTGTTGATGTAAAACTTTCTGAAATTAACACAAACCTAGGAGATGTTATCAGTGGAATTCCTGATATTGTTAAAAAACTAATCTGATTAAAATTCCTCAGAAGCAGATTAACAATATCGTATACACAGTATCATCAGGATCATCAACATGGTCACAGCAAAATAACACTATCAAACATACCGCGGAAGTCACTGGTGTGTATAGGTTGTCCGTGATCAGTGCTGGAAAATTTAGTATATTTACCACGTATCTATGGCGTCATTCAACCGATGTTTTTTCTGGAACTGTGTCTATTGTGTTAAATAAAGATACAGAAGAAACGTTTATACTGGAACCATCTGATATAAAATTAATCGCAGCGTCTTACTGGTGGTGTCTGGAATTTGTCGTTGAAACACCTCAGTTGATTACTTAGTATCGAGTATATGATTTCACCAACGTCCGATCTGAATATTGTAAATAAATATAGATACGAGCAAGGGTGTTTGTTACAGACCCAACTGAAAAACATCACTGACGAGTATACAATAAAAATTAAAAAAATACCGCAGACGTATCGTTGTTACTGATATAATTGTTTATTCTGCATCTGCCGTAGTCGCTGAAACAGCAACTATAATCGGATCATTATCAGCCACATATATAATAGCACTAGTAATAGGAATTGGTGCTGCAGCTATAACCGATGTTGCTGGTATTCTTAATATAATTGCATAAAAAGATATCTACGTATGCGGCTGATAAATTACATGAATATCAAATATTGCTATCAGCGGCAACACACACACACGCCAAATTATCATCGCTGATAGCATCAGGGCTCAATGATGGAGCAATATCAGATCAGGAATTCGCGGAAATGATTAAGGTTTACCACGATGCTGGAGGTGTGGTAACTGGAAATCAAAACCCGCCGTCAAAAACAGCGACAAGGTCAACTTAATTTAAATCTTGATTTAAAATCAAGTAAATAATAATAATATCATCAACGATGAAATCGCAAGAACTCCTCCAACAAATCGTCGCTAATACAACATCACCAACAATTACGATGATATCAACGAGCTCAACTAATCCTGAATTCGACATTATCTTTCCAACGGCAATTCCAGCAAAAGAAATAGCATTAGCACAATTGCAAGTATATCACAGTTGGCCAAATATTAGATCCAAATCATTCGGTGGGTTACCCGCAAATAACTCAATAGTTTTTTCTTATAAAAATAAATCTGATGGAACACCAGATTGGCAAGTTGTTGGAATTCTTACCGGTGGTTATCAAATCGAACAGATCAATGATGAATTCCAACGCAGAATTAAATCTATCACAGGAAAGGAATCTAAAATTGCTATTACGGTTCACGAACCAACATTATCAGCTGCGATGGAAATATCAACACCTGACTACGCCGTAGATATATATCAATCATCGATTAGAACTGTATTAGGATGGCCAGAAGTAGCACCTGTTTATAAAGGACCACCAGAACCTAAACGAGATGACTTTGTCACAGATAAAAGAATATTTGTTAAATTTCCAGAATATAGAAAAACTTACCCGTGGAGATGGATGAATATAGGGGGAGTTAAGGTACCCTTAGAATTTATTATGCTGAATTTGATGATGAAGAAATTCCTATAATAATAAAAAGAGTATATGATATTGATCGCGAAACCAATAATACATTTATCGGTGAACAATTTATTAATTCATTTGGGGATGTTGTTAAAGATGGACATCGAATTGTGTCAACAACGCTACAACGGTTATTTCAAAATTACATAGGAGAGTTTCCCAACGATGATCTAAAATATCAGATCATTGAAACGATACAGCATCTAAATCAAGTTGCATCAGACCTTGAGTTTATCAATCGGGTAATTATTGCATAGGTGGTTACTGAAAAGGCACGCAGATAAAAATAACACCGCTAGACAATTATTTACTAAACATTATAAAATAACCAAAGTAGATGTACCAAAATGTTTAATACATGGATTTAACGCTGATGTACTGAGAAATCAGTCAATGATATCATCAATGAAAATGTTCCCAAAGTAGTTGAATCATAGAGAAAAATATCCCACAAGCGATTATTCTCAAGCACGACAATGATCCATACGGTCTCGGTCAGCATGTATCATTGGGTGTTGTCGCAATCACATCTACGATCGGAATTAATTTAGTGTGTGACGCAATCGATGGAAGTTATCAAGAAGACGTTGAAAAATCCAAACAAGCACAACAGGGATATATTTTATATTCATTTACCACCGAAGTACCGCCTGGATTTTTAATTGTGTCAGTGCCAGTTAATCCGGTTTATCTGCGATGTCATAATCCGCTGTTGTCACGGATACATTTTAGACTTATTGACCAGGCTGGACACTTGTTTGATTTGCGGAATGAAGTTCGGGCAATAAGTTTATGGGTGAGACCGTAGATCTTCACGCTCGTAGCGTTTGTAGAACGCCAGGAGCGTCGTCGTAAGATCTTCGCGTTCGTATCTTTCGTAGAACGTCAATAGCGTCATCGTATGATCTTCGCGTTCGTAGCGTTCTCAAATTAAATTGCACGACATATAACGGATGGAATAATTGCCGAGATAAAAAAAACTAACTCATGCATAACAATTGATGGTGTGTTATTATTGTCTAAACAAACTTCGTAGTAAGATTATCGATGATATAATCGATATAGTAAAAAATTCTGAATTAATGGAAAAAATGAAGGAAAAAAAATAAATCTGACTGTATTAGAATAAATATTATTATCAGAATAAAAATAAAAATCAATCTGAATCAGAATAAAAATAAAAATTAATCAGAAACAGAATCAGAATCAGAATAAATATTACAATGAAATTTTATTTATTTTTTTACTGAAAATCAGGCTAAACTCTGAAAATCGATGGGGTAAATGTTCCTTAAAATAACAAAAATCTCTCTTGATAAAAAATAAAAAATAAATCAGAAAAACAATAAATACTATAATCTGATTCTTATCAGAATAAATATTATAATCTGAATGAGTCACTTTTATAATCCTTCTTGACTTTCGTCGGTGACCTCGTCGGTGACTTTACAATGGATCGTTTCACTATCAGACATAAATTGTTTCAGCTGTCGCACACGTGAACTCATAATCCTTTTTGTTTCTTATTCGCGTGATAACTCTGATCTAACTTTCTCAATTGCGCTTGCTAGTGAAACAAATTTTTGAATATCCTCATCATCGACATAAAGTAGAGATTGTCTCACGGTCTGTTGAAGTAATTTAATGAATCTATACTCGGCTGCTAGTGTATATCTCCCATTATATTTCCGTTCCTGTAACGTTTCAAAATCATTTGTAATTTCTTCAGGGTCCAATTGTTCAGATAATTCTATATTCTCGTCATTTAATTTTTTAATCTCAGAAATAATTGCATGAATATTATCGGAATTCATTATACAATAAATATTTGTCTAAAATAAAAAAAATATTTCTAAATATTTCTAAATCTGAATCTGTGTAGAGTGGATTTATTTTAATTTTCCAAAATATTTTATAAAATAAACTGTATAAAATACCTGTGAGAGCTTTTTGTCTCCTTCCTGCTAAAAATAACTTATCTGGATTTTGCACGCAGTGGAGAAACAGTAAACAAAAAAACAATCGGCGGCAGTAATAAGCCTGTAACTGCTTAATTACTCTAACGGAGAACTCATTGCTTGACAGAAGTTATCTTCGCTATCATCGGATACAATAGGGAAATAGTGAAATGTTATTTTTTGTTTATTTGTTGTTTCAATTTTTTGGAATACGCCGATTTGGTTATTTCAATTACCACACACTTTACTGAACACCCGTAAATGTCAAAATATTTATCAGCTGCATTCATTGATTGAAATATTCTTTCTTCGCCAGTCTCCGTGTTCACGAATTTAACAACCCTTCCTCGTTTATCGTGCTTACCAGTACAACCAAACTTGCAATTTTGACTCTGTGTAATAGCTCGTAAATTACATAAAGAATTATCAAGTATTCTGCCACTGATGTCATCGATCACAAGTCTGCCTTTGATTAATCCATGAAACATTCATACACGAATCTTTGAGATAAATATCTTTCTTTCCCAATATAAACTATGAGATTTCCATTATTAATGACAGAGCCGACTGGTTCTTTTAGTCGACAGTGCCTGATTATACCATCTCGAGTTGCTTCATAATTCTTGATGATGGGATGCTTCACAAATTCATTTTGCTCTATTTATGCAAGAATATTTTTTGTCTAAATTATTATTTTGTTGTTGGGGTAAAAATCTGGCGTGATAGTCTTCGGCGTATCTTTTTTTAGGAGATTCGACTCTTTCGGTGTTATTTTTATTATCATAATATCGTTTCAGCTCTATGTATTTTTTACCACCACATTGCACACACAACTGCGTTTTACCTCTGACTCCAACACCACGTCGTAAACATGGTTTTGTCCTAGACTCCCTCGAAGAACATTTTGCATGTGACATCCACAAGATACATTTACGCATTTTTTGTTACAAGGACTTGAACAACCGATCATGATCCACTTGCATTTATTTTTTGCTTTAATCATTACATGTATAATCAAATTTTAATTTAAATATATATTTTGGCTTAATTATAATATGGAGAAAATTATGAGATTATCTGCTATTAAACCTTCTAAAGCTAGATTCGATCTAGATAGAATAACCCCTCAATTACCAAGGCGAGTTCTGGTTGATTTAACGAATAAGACTCCAATCAATCGTATCAGTGAAGCCAAGAGAGAATTTCGTAACGATGGTGCAGCTCATGGATGGTCAACATTCAGGATTGTACGCGACACCGGTGGTGTTGTCGATGCTATAATGAATGATAAACGAGCAGCGACAATTATTAATTATCTCGAAAATATACTTTTCGAATAAAATTTATCGTGGCAATAGACGACTACACATGGATTATCCGTGACAAACGTGATCCTGTTCGCGTGTCTCGTCAGGGTCATAGTGGAAGTATTGTAACGATAAATAAAAATTCAAAACCAGAATACCTTCTGGAATTGATAGACTTTATTATGAACGAGAATATCCTGTAACCGCAGTTGTTTATGCGATATATGGATTCAATGATAAGCCTGACGTCGATAAACTTCTACCAATGAAACTTTCTCGCGATGAAATTCGACTAAAAAAAAATGTTGCCGAACGAGTTACAGAACATTTCACAAATGTGAAACGAGGAAATGGTCTGACAGATTTAAGACGTAAAATAATAAACAAGAGGGCACAAACAGTTAAAGATACTGGAGCGTCTATCAAAGGTCTTGCTGAACTGGAAAAAAATTAAGATTTAAAATAAGAGTGAAGACGTTAACGGTAGAAGTTTTATACGAATCAAAATATTTTTAAAAAATGGGGCTCCAATAGAGATTATTGATCATAATGCACATGCGTGGACTTTGGATATCACAATATCTCCACGAGATAGAACTGTTAAATTCTATAGCGGTGATACGTTTGATTTCATCAGAAATATCAGTAAGAGTCACCCCGTATCCGTGTGGTTGTTTTACAGTTCGAAATCTGTGAATGGTGTGTTACGTGTAGACTCGTGCAAATGTAACAGAAGAAAAGAGTGAAGTCAACAAGCTTTGTATATTTTAACAAAATAATTTATTTCCCTAGAAAACAATGTAAAAATTGGAAAATAGGACTTACGGTTTGTGAATATAATCCAAAATTTAATCCTAAGAATGAAAAATACAAGGCCTATCACTAAATAGTTCTATTAGAATCCAGGTTCGAATCTCGACGACGTACCAAAATGGAAGGCGATGACGTCAGAGGTGGCCCTTGTACAAAATAACAATTCCTCAGTTGAATCACAGTTTATGTTTCCGAATAATTCTAGAATAAATTTCCACTGAATTTCTTTCTCCCAGAATTTATAAAACAGTACACTCGTTTGGTTTTCTAGAGAATAAATTATTTAAATTCCAAACACAAATGAATTTCAAAAACAATCTAGTAACCTATCCGGCCTTCTAGGTATCAGGAATACAACTGACTGACGAGTGCTCAGAAAGGGTTATATATTCACCCGAATTATCATCCCGTTCTCGCGAGACAGACTACGTGATCTAATAACACTTGAAATGCGTAATAAGATATTTGCCAATTTGCACGTAGCTCTATCTAAGAACTAGACTATCACTCTAAAACAAATATAAAAATAAAACATTGTTTATCCAGATGAACACGTAGGTCGAAAAGGACCTTGAAAACAACCAATCGTATTCGCGTAGCGATTACACTACCGCGGACCAAGGTAAACAAAAAATATTACTAACGTAATACGTTTTACGTCTTAGATAAACAGAATTACTCAAAAAGAATTTTGAATCCCTACAATAATCATTACAATAAAATTTAATGAAACAAAAATAAAATAAAAAAAGAATTTCAAGACTAACACACAAGCAATTTAATTACATATACGTAACACTTCCCCCCATAAAGAAAAAAGAAAGATTTATATAATAAACCATTCTTTTTACCATATGTAACTTATACATGAGGTAAACAAAATTACATAAGAAAATTCTTATGAATTATATAAATTGTATATGAAATAATACTTATATACACGGGAAAGTGCATCCGCAATCAAATTGTCTTCTCCTTTGATGTGCCTGATGTTGAGATTATACTCTTGCAAAAACAAACTCCAAATTAATAATCTTTGATTTTTATTTTTCATCTTGTCGATGAAGGTAAGGGGGTTGTGATCACTATACACAACAACCAGAGAAGGAGCCGAGCTAATGTAAACTTCAAAATGTTGTAATGCCAATATTAAAGTCAAACATTCCTTCTCGGTTGTTGAGTAATTTCTTTGGTGCTATTTAATTTCTTAGAGAAATAGCACACTGGGTGATCAATACGATTACTGTCTTCTTGAATCAATACTGCTCCAACCCGAACATCACTTGCATCCACAGATAATTTAAAAGACTGATTGAAATTTGGAGCTGCTAGAACCAGCGCACTTTTGAGTATGGCTTTTAATCTATCAAACGCTTCCTGACATTTTTCGGTCCAAAGAAACTTGTTTCTCTTACTTAACAAATTTGTCAGAGGTTCAGCAATATTAGAAAAATTGGAACAAAACTTTCAATAGTATCCGGCCATACCCAAAAATCGCATTAACTGCTTTTTACTGACAGGCACAGGAAAATCAGAGATAGCCTTCACCTTAGCATCAATAGGTTGAACTTGACCATGTGCCACAATATGTCCTAGAAAAGTTACACAAGCACGGCAGAACTCACTTTTAGACAAATTATTTGTCAAATTAGCATCAGTGAGTCTGTCAAAGAATTTCCGAATCGTGGCTAGATGTCCTTTCCAGATGTCGTTGTAGATGATGACATTATCAATATAAGCATCACAATTATGTAGACCAGAGGTAATCATATTCATCAAGCGTTGAAACGTACTTGGGGAACCCTTCATCGCAAACGGTATTACTTTATATTGATAGAGTCCATCTGGAGTCATAAATGCCGAAATTTCTATCGCTCTTTCCGTAAGTGGAATTTGACCAAATCCTTTCAGAAGGTCAAATTTGGTGACATACTTGGCATTTCCAATTTTATCAATACAATCATCGATTCTTGGTAATGGAAATGAATCTGTTTTTGTCACACTGTTCACCTTCCTATAATCAGTGCACATACGGAAAGTTTTATCCGGTTTCGGAACAAGTATACATGTTGAACTCCAATCACTTTTGCTGGGCTCTATGAAATCGTTCTCCAGCAAATACCGAATTTCCTTTTTCAAGTATTCCTGTTTGAGAGGGTTCATCCTGTATGGGTGTTGTTTCACAGGTTTTGAATCTACAATTTGAACGCCATGAAAAATTTTGTTTGTCCTCGTAGGAATATCCGGAAACAAGTGCTCATATTCGACTAATAACTGTTTAAGTTCATTTCTTTCTTGTTCTTGCAAATGTAACAGTTTCTGGACTAGATCTTTCATAATTTCCGAATTCCGAAGATTTGTTGCTCCAAGTTCAATGGTGTCCAATTGAATTTCTTCACTTAAATCCTCAGTTGGTGGGACACGTACAACTAAATTAATTGCATGATTTACTTGGCTATCTCTTACAATATACTAGTACTAAATTAATTTACTTAGACCAGAGTACTATTATTATAATATAACTCATTCATTTTTTTCTTTATTTTGCAAGGGCCGTAAAATCTAAATTGAAGAAAATTTTGAAGAATGAGCAAGAGAGAATGAACTCCATTACAAAACTCAAATGTTCTCTCAAGTAAAGTTTTGTGAAACCATAGTTTCACTTTTGACTTGAATTGCTGAGCGCCAAATTCAAGCGTAACAAGCTGGAAAATTCCAGACATGAAATTTGACCTTTGACCTGATTGAACAGATTTAGGAAGGCCAAATTGAGTAAAAAAGACTTTATCAAAGCTTTTACTATAGTTTTTTGTTTTAATATTCCTCAAAGGAATTGCCTCCGGGAATCTTGTTGACGCACACATAATGGTCAATAAATATTGATTTCCTGACTTGGTCTTAGGTAAGGGACCAACACAATCTACCACTATTCTGCTAAATGGTTCGTCAAAGGCAGGAATTGGTTGCAGATGAACCTTAGGTATCTTCTGATTGGGTTTTCCTACCATTTGACAAGTATGACAAGATCTACAAAATTTACAAACATCACTTTTGATTTTTAGCCAATAAAAGTGAGTCAAGATCTTGTGATAAGTTTTATTTATCCCTAAATGACCAGCCAGAGGAGTTTCATGCGCCAAACTAAGTATTTCTTGTCTGTAAGATTTTGGAACTACAATCTGATAGTTCACTGACCACCCGTCATTAGCAGGTACCTCGGGAGGTCTCCATTTTCTCAAAATAATTCCATTTTTAATGAAATAACAGACAGGTACTTAAGTAGCATCAGTTTCACTAATGACTCTCTGAAACAAACAGGAGATCTCAGGATCTGTTTCCTGTTCGACGAGAAGTGATTGTCGTTTATCACCCTGATTAGATAAAAGAGAATGAGTATTTAAAAGAGGATCACTGTGATCAATGCCTTTTGATTGATCTAAATCAGAAGTGAAAGTGACCTCATCAAAAGCCTGACCAATACATGTGTCAACTAAAGGAATATCTTACTTATCAAAATCATTCTCAAGAGCTTTCTCTGACATAGCTCTGGTAACTGCACAAGCTAGGGATAACTCAGGGTATTTTTTTTTCAATAGGATCAACTTTCGGATCCGAAGAAAGCTTGTCAGTTACAAGTGGATTAACCACAACCTTGTCAGCAGCTAGGTCGTTGCCTAGCAACAAATGAATGCCCTCAACGGGTAAAATAAACACTATACCAACTGTCACAGGTCCTGAAACTAAGTCTGATGACAAAGTTACGGAATGGAGAGGAACATTAACAAAGCTGCCCTCTTCTCCCTGAATGAGAACACTCTCATTAGAACAGGACTTCTCAGAAGAAGGCAAAATATCTCACACTAAAAGACTCTGAGAAGCTCCTGTATCCTTTAAAATTTTAATAAAAATAGGATTGACCGAATCACCCAAGAGGGAAACAGAACCCTTCGACATGAATGGGTCATAATTCTCCATAATAAAATCAGACTGGGGTTTATGAAACCCAACAAATGTATTTCTTTCAATACATGACCGTGACCTTGACCTCTTAGAAATAAGAGCATTTGGGATAGGTCTATCTTGATTCTGATGCCTATATTTCAATTTGAAGCAATCAGAAATGACGTGTCCTTTTTTCTTGCAATAGGTACACGTAGGAATAGATAAGGATTCTGAATCAAGTTTATCAGAAGCTTGATTTGTAGAAGTTGTACAGATTGATTTTTAGGAGGAGCTGTATTAGGCTGGAATACTTTTCTACCAGTAGACTGCTGAGTGAATGATTTGCCTACAACAGTAACTTTATGAGTTAAGGAGTACTTATCAGCAGGAAGAGCGGCATTTTCCAAGGTTTCAATCTCGTGCTCTTCAAGATGATTCTTAATGTCACTAGGGACACAGTTCTTAAACTCTTCAAGTAATACAAGTTGTTTGGTATTTTCATAATCATGTTCAACTTTCTGCGCTAAGCACCATCTCTCAAATAACTGCTCTTTTTCTCTAGCAAATTCAATATAAGTCTGTCCAGCTTCTT